>MXQC01000089.1:0-47281 GCA_002094185.1 Zhuliangozyma boniae | reverse complement strand
CCTCTCCACCCCCCCCTCCATCACACATCACCCATTTCTTCCTCTCCCCTACCCCCTTCATCTTCCCACCACTACATACGCTTCCCAATGGCACAGACAAAGGGCGCAGAGACTCCTGCCAGCAGTGCCAATATGAACATTAGTGCCAGCGCCAGCGCCAGTCAAGCCCCGCACGGCCACCACCACAGCATTAAAAACATCTTCCGCAGGGAACAAACCCCGGAATCCCCCTCCACCTCATCTTCCCACGTTGGGCTCTCCAAGCTATTCCACCGCGACAGAGACTCAGGGTCTGCTCGTGATGGCAATTACAGCACGGGGCCTAGCCCGCCGTTACAACCGCCCAAGCGCACATCATCGGCGCTCTCGTTGAAGCGCCGCAGCACGGGACCCATCCACACTAACAGGACAAGAAGCAACTCGGAAAACGTGTCGGCGCCCGTACCCCACTACCCAAAGAAGTTGAACAAGGCCGAGACATTCGCCCACTTGCAGCTGCTCAACACTAGGAACCACGCCAAGGAACAGTTGCGCAGCCACCACCGCATGCCCCTGTCGCAGCTCTCTACCCCGATCAGCAGCAGCACCAGTGGTGTTGGTCTCAGTGGTTCTGGCAACACTGGGGGAAACCACGACAAGATTGTGTACAACCCCTATGGCCTCAACCAGAACCCGTCGCAGGAACACCCTAACACCAGTTTCTACCTCTCCGGTGTGCCCGACGGCGAGCGCGTATTGCAGAACCCCGTGGCTGACCCTAACGACTACTTGCCTCCCGATATGCAGCAGCAGCACGTGAACTTGCTCGAGGACTTTGAAATCGACGTGAGCAAGCGCAACTTGGGCGATGGCGGCTCATCGGACGTGCGCATCATCAACTCGGCCCACCACAAAAAGAGTATCTTTGCCTTGAAGAAGTTTGTCTTGCTTAGCAAGGAGACGGACGAGGGGTTTTACAAGCGCGTGCTGAAGGAGTACATGATCCACCGGCAGTGCGCCAAGTCGCGCCACGTGGTGGACGTGATTGCCCTTGTGCGGATCCAGAGTCAGAACAACTTGACGCGTGGGTGGGGAATCGTGTTGGAGTTTTGCAGCGGCGGCGACTTGTTCTCGCAGATTGTTAAGCCCGGGTGGAAGCGCACCCCTTTGACCGAAAAGTACTGCATGTTCAAGCAGATTGCCTATGGCGTCAAGTTTATGCATGAACACGACATTGTGCACCGCGACTTGAAGCCGGAGAATGTCTTGATTGACGCCAATGGCGTGGCCAAGCTCTGCGACTTTGGTGTGAGCAGCTATGGCCACGAAGTGATTGGTGACTTTACCAGCCCTGTGAAAATGTCCATCTCATACGTGGGCTCTCCACCTTACTCCCCGCCGGAGGTGATGCTCCTCAAGGAAAAGTCGCATTCGGAATTGAAGAACTTTGCCTATAATCCATTCAAGATGGATAGTTGGGGGTTGGGGATGTTGCTCTTTTGCATCGTGTATGGCGGGGTGCCGTTCCAGCAATCGAGCCCCAGCGACCACGCGTTCCGTGAGTACAAGTTTAGTCACAAGCGGTTCAGCACCGACCACCCGGCGTTTAAGAACAACAAGGCGTTTGCGCGCGGGCCGGGTAGCGAGTTTAAACTCGCGGCCAAGTTTGAGAGCACGGGCGCCTCGCGCGTGGCCTGGAAATTGTGCGACCCCTCCCCGGAGTCCCGGTATGATTTGGACACGTTGTTCCAGGACCCATGGTTCCAGGGGTTGGAGATGTGTCTCTATGAGGACCCGGACCAGGATGTGAGTCCCTTTGTGTTGCCAGGCACGGGGGAAAATGTAACAAGTTTCCCCGTGTCGGGCCTGTCCCTGGCAGCCAACTCGCAGGCACCGCTGAGGAGACCCACGTTCTCGTCGCGCCATGGCGGGTACGATAGTCAAGAAGAAGCGGGGTTGAGCACGTCGTTTAGGAGCATGTTGGACTTGACCGGAGCAGGCAACAACAATAACAATAGCAACAGCTCTCCTGGTGGTGGCGCCGTGCCCGCTTCTGGTATGACTACACCTGAAAGGATAGAGCAGGTGCACCGTGGGATTACGAGGAAGGAGGAGGGGATGTCGCCCAGCGCCGTGTCCATGCACTCGTCTGAGACACCAAGGGTGCGGTCAATGTTGGACCTAAACAGCGGGAATGCTGCCCCCACGCTTGACCCCCTGCCTGCGGGCACCGGTGCTGCCCCACTCGCTTCTACGACGCCGCCCAACGGCGCCTTACCTGCTGTTGAAGAGAGTTCCGTTGAGCACGAACCCGAAGAGGAGGCCGAGGCGGCCGAGGTCGCGGACCAGGAGGGTACTGAGAAGGCAGCGGTGGCGCCACTACAGGACTTGCTGGCTCCCTCCTCCTCCACTCTCCCCGACACCCGCGGCGAGTACTCTCCATCCTCCCTACGCCCTGCCTTTCCCGCCACCACTCCCCAGCCCCGCGGCGACGGGTCCCCCTCGTCCTTAAACCACGAACCCCCCTTGGAGTACGACACTGACTCCTCGTTCAACTTGCCGTCGAACAGAAGCTACCTCGGGCTCAATGACGACGGGATCCAGTCGCTCGCCGACGTGCGGCCGCGCGAGATGCGCACGGCTACAGATGTCAAGATTGACAAGCTGGGAGTGTGTGAATTGGGATACAAGTTGAAAAAGCACCACCATACCGAGGTGAGCAACGCGCACGTGTCCACGGGCATCAAGATGGCGTAAAAGAGACCACAGGTCCCTTTATTCCCCCTTGGTATCTATTTGTAACTTGTTATATGTGTCAGCTTGATATTTCAATAGAATTTCCTACAAGGCGTGCAACGAGTGATGTTACGAAAAGCGGTGTTTGTTTATTGTTTTCTTTCTCTTCCGCAATAGCAGTTATACACGTTGTTTGCCAACTCCTATACCCGAAACAGAACCCAAATGACTGATTAAATTACAAAGTTGGTTATGGACATAATCATTTTTTAAGCTTCCAAGGTAACTCTGCCCTTAGGGTTGGTCACCTTGACACCAATCTTCTTGGCCTTGGCAATGATCTCCACTCTGTTCTTGGACGAGACGTTGCTGGCAATCTCAGCAGCGTACGTCTTGGTGTGCAACAACAAGACATCCAAGTCCTTGATGTTCTTCACCAAAAACACCTTGAGGCCGGCGGGGTTCAAAAACTTGGTCTTCTTGTTCGAGCCGTAACCAATGTTGGGCTGGACAATGGTGCCTCTGAATCTTCTTCTAACGCACGAGTCGATACCCTTCTGCTTTCTCCAGTTCTCGGCAACTCTGTGGTATCTGTCAGAGTGATGTCTCTTGAATCTCTTGGTGTACTTCTTGACAATCTTTGGGTGTGGAACGGAAGTAGCCACTAGGAGAGGGTAAGGTTAGTATATAGGAACTGGTGGTGTCATCAGAGGAGGGGCGAGGTGGCATGGCTGGTAGCAGCAACAAGGACTCGATGAGGACTCGTGGCTGGTGGTTGGTGGTTGATGGTTGGTCGACGGACTGGTGGTGAATCTCCTCCACCGCCTCTGCTGTTGGACGATGGGAAGATCATGTAGTTGCTGGGCGTATGTGCTTGTCTTTAACACTGGTCACTGTCCTCTCAGTCCTGGGTTCATCTCATCGTGTGCCTGCCAATGCCTTGGGTGTATAAACAGGCCCTTCGATAATTCAGTCTAGCTGAAAGCCCCATCTCATCCTTGGATATAGCCAGCGATAGCATGTCACCAGGCCGTCTCGCATGCAGTCGCCATTAGCTACCCCCTCTTTCTCCATTTCATTTCATTCATTCACATACTTTTGGATGTCGTTGTTATCGTTGTGAAGAAATCTTTCAGAAGGGGAACTTTTTTTCTCCTATAAACCCATAGTTAAAATTTTTTCAGCGCGCAGGAGACCGCTACACCGTTGGTGCATGGCTGTGAGGGCAAAACCCCAAGAGGTATGTGCACGTGATATGCTCCAACTTGGCTTCTACATTTTTTCTCCCGCTTGGTTTTGGTTCCCTGTCCCCCGTTCCCTGCCCCTCCCCTGCTGGTTGCCTGCCTTTTTGGGGCCGTAATGTACACAAAGCCGTGGAGGAACGTGACTCCGCAGTGGAAGTGGAAAGCTGGTCACCTGTTGCTGGTTTGCGAGGCACACGCATCCGCAAGTGAAGAGCCCGCTTAATGCAATCGACACTGTTTCTGAAAGAGACAGGCAGAAAAGAGCCCATGGATATAACCGTAGGCGTGGTCTACCGTAATGGTGACAGGGCATGCTCCGCTCTAGTACGTGCCTAAACCCTAGAGTACCTCCACATCTACCCCCGCCCTCTGTCCGGCTAAACTAGCAACAACAGCTTCCACCCGGAATAGGCATTTGTAAACAGCAAAGTAGGCTTGTTGTACAATTAGGTTTTTCTTGCTTGCTTAGCCCACTTACCCAGGACACACTAGTCATGTTTGTGCAGCTTAGGCAAAGAAGCCCTGGCCCTGTATAGAGGGAGATCTATAAGATTAGCTGACTTCACCTGGCCTTTTACCCACCACTCACTCGATCACCTTACCCTCTACACTATCATCTACTCAGCTTCCCAGTTTCATACTCTCTACCCTCCGTTTATTGCCGTCGCAGCCGGATTTACGCAACACAAGATTTGTTTTTGTTTTTGTTTTCTCCGTAATCCCTGCACCCCCCCGACCACCTCGAAGCAGCAAGCTCCACCACAAACGGCGACACCGCAAGCACCACCACCGCTTCATGGTTGACTTCAATATACACACCGAGCAGGTGGTTTTCTACCTATGTTACGCCATACTTGGATGGCTCGCGTTCTGGTACGCTGCGTACTTCCTCACGGGAATCCATCTCTGCTCCATCAGCATTAACAACGGTATCTCCTTCAATGGCATCACGATACGACACAGGAGGTTCCTTATAACCATACGAGCGATGCGGTTCCGGATCTGGGGGAATACCAGGATGACCATACTAGACGACTTTGTCATCTGCTTGCACCCGCTGGCGGACAAGAAGAAGGTGGAAAAACAGAAACGGAGGCGACAGCAGCAGCAGCAGCAACCACCCCATAATAAGTGCAAGGAGGAGGACTTTGCTGATATTGCCCGGCTCTACCCGCGCAGCCGCATCGGCCTGTTCTTTGCCAAGATTGCCTTGTGTCACGCCCCTTTCTTGAACATCGAGTTGCGGCTGGGCACCATAGTGTCGGCGTTTGGCCACACCACCACCATCGACTACCTCAAGTGGGAATTGCTGTCGCGGTACAGCAAGCGCCACGGCGACAAGATCAAATTCAAGACGAGCGTGGCCACCAACGGCGTCTTGCACCGCATCAACCCGCACAACAAGGAGACCATCAAGCCGTTTTCGCTCGGCAGCTTCAACATCGTGGTGAAGTTCCTGGTCGACTGCAATACAGGCACCATGGAGGGCGTGTGTCTGCGTGTCAACATCAGCGACAGCAACTTTCTGGTGTTTAACGCAGTGAAGTACCACTTTGTTCTTGACGATATGAAGGGGGAGGAACCAACGGCAGCAGAGGAGCCAACTGTGCCCACAGAAGAGGCAGCGGCAGATGCCGCCTACGACCACCAGCAGCGGCAGCTCGACAAAATCAACCGTGTGGAAAGGCTCTACCATCGGATCCACGCCTTGATCTCCGACATCAACATCCACATTGAAAACAGCCACGTTTCCGAGATCCCGTTTGCCGCCGTGGAGAACAACGTTGGGCTCAAGGAGTACTTCCAGGATGCCAAGCCAAGGGTTTCACTCGACATGGCAATCAAGTCGGTATCATTTAACTTTTCGCGAATGTTCAACGACGCCGCTGGTTTCGAGGTGTTGTTCAACCCGCATAAGGACCGGCCCTTCCACTTGACGTGCTCGGTACAGTTGCTCAAGGTGTTTTACGCCAAGCGGGTCACCACGGAAACCGGCCACTGTGGCCAGGACTCGGACGAGATCTTGAACATCCCCAGCTTTGCGTTGACGTACAAGACCAACATCTTGGACCAGCTCGTCAAGGCCAAGGGGTTCAAGAACTGCGTCATCGAGGTGTATTTTTCTGCAAGCACGCCCATCCTCGACTTGGACACCAAGCAGCTCACGTCGGTGCTCTACACGATTGTGTTGTTGAAAAAGTACGCCACGTTGAAGAAAATCGAAAGGGTGTTGCAGGAGAACGAGCTCCCGGAGGATATTGGCGGGAAGGAATCAGAGGGAAGCGTCGGTGAGGATTCCCATGAAGATGACACTATTGACGGGACAGCGCCGACTATGGAACCAGCAACAGCAGCAGAAGCACCACCGCCATCGCCACCAGCACCAGCACCATTAGGGACCAAGGAGCTATTGCGGGTGCGCATATGGCGGTACCTCAACGAAATATACCCGCGGCTAGACATCAAGCTTGTGGTGGAACAGCCGCGGATTGTTCTTCGCCACTGGGAGCCGCGCAAGAACGTGCAGTTGCTCTCGTTCTCATACTCGTTGCTCAATTTCAACTTGTCCACCACCGAATCACGCGACTACATGTCAAGCTGCCAGGTGTTGTACCCTACCGTCACCTACCACGAAAAGACGGGCTTGGACGCCGAAGTGTACAACAACGAGGTGCTTAAGAAAAAGATTGTGCGTATGAACTACTTAAACGTCAAGGTCGACCTTTATAAGAACCTTCGCGCCGCCGTTGTTGTTGACTTTAACGAGGCAGCCGTCGACTTGGGCAACATTGGCGTCCTCAAGGGGATCCACTCGTTGTTGCTCGACGTAACAAAGATGGCGAGCGCTGACTTGCAGCTGGGTGTGGTCAACACCAGCTTCAACGAGCGGCTTCTATACCTCCGCGAACGGTTACTCCGCCACGGCTTGTACCAAAAGAGTGCTGGCTTGGGCTCGGCGGGCACCACCACCCTCGAGGAGAAGTTGTTCCAGCGCCTCCCGAAATGGCTCACCAAGATCGATTTACGTTTGACACGGTTAGCCATTTCCCTTGGCGCGCGCTCGGTGTTGATCCCCAAGACCTACTTGGCCGAGACTTGTGGTGCATTTGAGTACGATTTCGACGACAGCCACGAGTTGCGCCGAGTTGATGTGAACCTCGACTTGCTTACGGTTACAGTGATCAACCAGGCACAGCTTCATGATGAGGCAATTGGCGTGCTGGCGCCAACACCAACATCACCAGTGTCGCCACAGTCGGCTCAGGTACCATCAAGCACGGCGTCGCTGGAGACGTTGGCCCTGCCCGCAAGCCAAGACATCGTGCTCTGGATTATCGACGTTGAGTTACGCAAGTTGTCGAGTTCTATGCATGTGGACCTCAAGAACAAGAACGCGCACACGAAACCGTTGTTTGTCGTGCCGTCGGTGCAGGGCAAGATCAGCGCCCTCGACACCTTTGCTAGCCGCAACATCTTGAATGTCAGCACCAAAGTCGACACCCTTGAGATCGAGTATGATAGGTACAAGCTCTTCACGTTGGTGGGTGCTGTGTACGCGATGCGCGAGTTTGTGCTTGCGCCCATCAAGATGATCAAGTCGCACCTTAAGAACGACTTGACCAAGTTTGAGAATGCCTTTTATGCACAGGGCTCCCCGGAAAAGTCGGCGGCATCCGTGTTGGACTTTCTCGACCTCGACCTCGACTTGGGGTCGCTGGAGGTGGTGCTCCAGTTGAGCGACGAGTTCAACTTGAAGCTCCAGTCGTCACACATGCTGGCACAACTTCGCGAACGCAGGGTCAAGGTGTCCCTCGACTTTCTCCGGTGTCTCGTGGACTCGCCGCTTGTGGCGGGTAAGTGGTGCCGTATCCTTTGTCTTGACACGTTGCAGCTCAGTCTGGATAACCTGTCCCCCTCCACGCACGCGGCTGCACCCGCCCAGAAACCCAAACTCAACGTGTACACCGACGCCATCCGGTTTATCCAGCCGCACCGGTTTGTGGTGTACAGGTTGTTTGACAACATCTCGGTGTCGATAAAGCTCGCGAAACATCTCGTGAAGTTGATCAAAGATGATGGCAGCAAGCAGGAACTGAACCTTGTACACCCCAACCAGCAGCATCCCATCTCGCTCCCGGCCATCAACGTCAAGTCGAAGCACTTGAAGTTTGTCATGGAAGACGACCCCTTTGAATCCGAGTTGGGCATGATCTACCAGTTGGGTCTTGTGGAACAGCGCAAAAGGTTAGAGCTCTACTTCTTGTTCGAGTCCAAAGCGGCGATCCAGGAGGAGGACGGCGAGGACTACTTCACCAAGTTGGCGCGGTTACAGGAGACCATCTCCAGCTCGTGGATCCGCAAGGTGGCTGCGTACAAGGCCAAGTTGCGCGAGGAGGTGCTCCAGAACCAGCGCTTCCTTTTTGGCCACGAGGTCAACTTTGACGCTGCGCTCAACAAGGACGTGGTGGCGTATCCGTTCCACGCGCCGTTGTTGTCGATGTACATGGACAGCTTCGACCTTGACATTGCGCAGCCAAAGTTCGACATGAACACGCTCCCGGACTTTATCCACGATATGGGCCAGGGGGTGCCACGTGACACCAAGTACTCGTTGTTTATACCGGCGCATTTGGACCTCCGTTTGAGTGAGTTGCGCATGCACTTGCGCGACTATCCGTTGCCGCTCTTGCATTCGCCGCGCAACAAAGCCAAGACCAACTCGAGCTTCAACTTGAAGGGCCACTTGGCCATCACCGAGGAGTACATCCGCGCCGCCGAGCACACGCGCCAGTTGCACGTGCCCTTAGTACCGCACTTGTGTGCAGACGAGTCGCGCCAGTACGACGCGTTGGTGATAGAGAAGCTGCTCTCGTCGGTCAAGATGTACACCGACATGCAGTGCAGCTTCGACTCGGACTACCCCACGCGGATTGTGTGGGGTACGTCGTACAATTTCGGCATCCAGCAGTTTATGCTCAACTTTGACCAGTTTTCCAAGCCGCCTGTGGATCCCTCGCCCAAGTTGGGATTCTGGGACAAGATGCGGTACATCCTCCACGGGAGGTGCACGATCAAGACGCGGCGCAGCTTGGAGATGGGGTTCAAGGGCTCGCGCGACCCCTACGACTTGTTCAACGCTGCCACCGGGTTTGTGTTGTCGTTCCACAAGAACGTAGTGTGGACGATCAACAAGGACGACGACCCACGCAACTTCTTTGACGTGAATGCCGAGAACGTGTCTTGGTACATCCCCAACTACTTAGGCAGCCCCTTGCTTGCGTGGACGCGCAACAGCGTGGACTCGATCTACATGCCCGACTCCGAGCACCATGTCAGCTCATGTTATGCCTATTACTTGGAGGGAAACAAAACGCGCGTCGATTTCGACAATGCCGAGAATGTATTTGCCAAGAATGTGATCAACCTTAGTGGAGGTGTCAATTATAGGGTGGGCTTCTTGCTCCAAAGGAAAGGTGGCAATAGCAGAAGCACTGCTCATGATGGTGGCGTCGGTGCGCATGGTGATGACCGTACAGACGAGTTTGTCCCCCACTATGAGATCCAGCTTTCCCACCCCAATTCCTGCGGCAGCAACCACGATTCCTATGCCGGGTTTAGAAGCGATTATATCCATATGGCCATCACCCTCAATGCCAGCAGTGACACCAGCTACAACACCATTCATCTCAGCCCCGGTGCGTTTGTGCAGTTTTTTGCATGGTGGAAGTTGTTCTCGAGCAACATGATGTTGCCGGTGCGGCGCGGACGCATGTTTGGCGAAACAAAAAAGTCTGTCAAGTTCTCACAGCACTTGTACACCAACAAGTTTGCATTCTACCTCAAGTCGTTGTTCATTGCACACATCTACCGTGACGAGGTCATCGACGTGACTGACGATAGGATCCAATGTGTGGGTCTACGTGCGCGCGTGGACGAGTTTTCCGTCGACTTGCACCAGCGGAAAGAGCCCAGGACCGTGTACCACGAAGAGTTGTCAAAAAACACCAAGATCATGAAAATGAACTTCAACTTGGGCAGCGTGCACTTATCGGAGATTGATTTGCGGGTGGTGCGTGCGTCGTTCTTGCAGAACATGTATTCACAGAGCCAAGGCAGCTTTGGCGAAGACGGATCGACGTACAATATCTTTGACGGCAACCGCCGCTGGTTCGACTTGCAGGACTATGAGGAGGCATTCTTGCCGTCGATCAAAAACTGCAACCGCAATGTTGATGTCTACCCCTTGCTCTACTCGAGCCGGTTCTCGTATGAGAGAAACACATATGATGAAGCAGCGTTTAGTAGTGTTGGTGGTGGCTATGACGACGGTGGATGCTCCGCCAAATCTATTCCCAGCTTTGAAGGGTTCGGCGACGAGGATATACACGACTGCCGGTTGAACAAGCTCAACCCGTTCGATCCCCAGATCGCAGCGTTGAGATTGCGCATGGGTCACTTGGAAGAGCAGGCCAAGGCGGTGCAGCGTGCAGGGAGGTCCAACTCGGTGTTGCAACAACGCATTCAGTTTCTTGGAAAAGAGATATCGAGACAGCAGAACCGCATGCACCGGTTGGAGAGGACAAAGTCGGCCATGAGCACCGACGTGTCTGAGCACTACCACAACAAGTTCACGCTTTTCAGCATGTTGTTGAAATGGAACGTGCAGTGCCGCGACCTCACCCTCAAGTACATCCACTTTGTGCAGGTAAAGGCGGCCATGCACAAATACCTCTCACACGATTCCATCTCCACCTTGGAGAGGATCATTGACCGCACGAACCAGGCACTTGAGACCGACAACATGTCGGAGTCGGCGTCGCTCATGCGGCACTTGACCGGTAGTTCAGCAGAGGGAGCGGCAAAAACAAAGACTGAAGAACAGTCATCACAGGACAGGTTGGACAACTTTACCCGTATTATGCGTGATACACAAAAGAACGAGGACCTTTCCGAGGACTATTTGGTGGAGATTATCTCGCCGCAGATCCAGTTGCAGTCGGAGGACGACCCCGACTCGGTAGTGTTGATATCAGCGCCCAAGATCGACGGCAAGATCCTCTCTATTCTCGACGGCACCGACCCTGCCAAGTCGGACCTTATTGAAGAGCGGTACGGCATGTTGCTTCAGAATGCTAGCGTGTTTGTGTTGAACAAGGAAGACGTCTTGCATGCCGATAATATGATCACTGTGAAGCACCCCTACGGCGCCGAAGTCATGGGCAAACCCAGTGGCAAGGGAAAGAAGAAGAATTTGGGAAACTGGCCGCCATGGTTGGGTCCTGAGGTCACCATGAACGGGAAATGGGCAGGAGAAAACCAACTCCTTGTGGAGAAACTCTCGGTGATGACGTTGTACTATGAGACAGAGATTTTGAAAAGCAAGTTGACGCAAGCGGAGGATGCAGGACAGCCGGTGGCAGTGGGAGCATCGTCGCCGTCTTCTTCTTCTCCATCCCATATACACGCAGAGGCACCGAAGAAGCTCTTTGTGGACATGCCCTCGGTGGTGGTGACGTCAACGTCGAGCCAGTACTTTACCTTGTACGTGATCATTCTCAACTTGTTGTTCTACAGCGAGCCCATGAGCAAGCTCATCCGGCAAAAGATTGAAAAGATGAAGTTCTCGCTCGACTTCCAGAACTTGGAGTTGTTGCGCACGCGCTTGATCAACTTACAGACGTACTACCGGATGTTGCGGTTCTTGACGTACAACTACAGTTTCCGGCAGTCAGGGCTCGACAACGAGGCGTTGAATAACTACTTTATGTTGAACGTGGAGCGTGGAGAGGTGGTCAGCGACATTTACTTGCTCTTGAAAACTTTGTTGACAGGAGACCTTGTCAACGACATGTCGCATGCCGTGCAGGCGGCTTGGACGGTGCGTGCGGACAAGATCATGTTGCATATCCTTGAAGATGACCGCACGCCGATCTTGGACTTGGAGTTGACCAAGGGCCAGTACAAGCGGAGAGAGCTCGAGAGCGGCTCCAATATCAACCGGTTGGAGATCGGTATGATGCAGGGGTTCAACTTGATCAAGGACGCGCGGTTTTCCGAGTTTATCCAGCCGTTTGAAGTGGATAAAGCCAAAACCACTACTTCCTCCACGGAGAACCTCATTGAAATGGACTGGACCATGAACCGGTCCGTGGGCGGGATCAAGGTGCTCGAAGACGTCCACATCACTTCGTTGCCGTTGAACATCAAGTTAGATGAAATAACTGGCGAGAAGTTGATGGACTTTATCTTCCAAGGCAGTGATGTCAAGGAGAGCAAAGTTGTGAGCATGGCGAATCACAGCAAGGAGAAGCGGCTCCACAACTCCTTAACCGACGACGATGACGACAATGGGTTTGGGTTGGTTCCCGAAATTGAAGGTGCCAACAAGAGCATCAAGTTTGCCCGCGAAATGGAAAAGCAGCAGCAGCAGCATGACAACCAGGAGAAACAGTCGCTGAGCGACAACGGCTCCAAACTCCAGAAGCGGAGCTTGACCAAGCTTTCAGGAAAGTCCACCATCATCGACTTTGACTTTGACGAGCCGGATGACCAGGTAGACCAGATGCTCGAGCGATCAAAAAAGTACATTTCCATTGTGTCGCTCGCCGTGAGCTCGATTGTGTTGCAGATCACCTTGAAGTTGAACAAGGGGTACAAGCGGATCTTGAACGTACGCGACTTCCGCATTGACTTGCCTGAGATCAAGATCAGGAACCGACTCATGTCGTTTATGGAGTTATCCAACATGCTCAAGGCGGTCGTTATCAAGACGTTGTTGAGCCACTTGGGGGCGTTGGTCAAGAACAAGCTCTCGGTGACGGCGGGCCGTCACCACAAGCAGATTGCAGGACCAGAAACGGGATAAGCACGATAGTTAGACTGTTGCAGTTATAGGTTATACAAAGATAGAAGTCATTTGGTAACAAAGACATGCGCCAAACAAGGTCATGCGCCAAACAAGGTCATGCACCACTATCCTCACTTTCCTCTACAAGTGTTGCCGCTTGGGGTCTATCCCATTCTGAATCTTTTTCTTTCTCTTCAACTTCTTATCATCCCCACTGTCGAGGTCGTCGCTGCGCATAAGCGTCTGCTGGTCATTGATGGCCAAGTCAGCAGTGTTGAACCCGGGGATGCCGTTGATGGGAGTGCGGTCAAACTTTAATGCGCGGTCAAGCAATGCGACATCCGATTCCTTGATCACACTTGGTTGCAGCGCCAAGCTCGGGTCAAGCAACCCATTCGGTAGTGGTTTCGCCTGTGTTGGGATCTGGTGCTTTCCAGGGAGGTCCTGCACGTGGTTTTTGTACGACTTTCGAAGCTTCACACCCTTGGACCCATCGGGGTTGGTCCGTGCGAGTGACCTTGCTACTTGCTCAAGGCCATAGAGCTTGATGAGGTTGTCCAAGGGTGTCGGCGTCAGAGGTCTATACGTGGCTGGTTGGGAGAAGCTGTTAGTATGCTGGGGACAATGAAGCTGTTGATGGCGGTGCAGACCGTGGTTCTGCTTCTGGATACATGCTCTTGGGGTCTATAAGATAATACTTCTCTTCTAGTGAGTCGTCGGTCATGGCACGTATGGAGAGGTGCCCAGATGGTGCTTGTTGTACCTGTCGCCCGTTCTTCTCCAGTTGTTCGCTCTTGCTCTTGCTTTTGCTCTCGCTCTCTTTTTCATGCAAAACGGAAAAAAATAATTACAGAGTATTATACACAAAGAACTATGGCAACCATCTCTCATTCCCCTCATTTACTTGCCAACAACTTCCCAGCCCTCGCCGTCTTCCTTGGACTCGCCCACGGTCAACCTTTTGGTAGCAGCCTGCAACTCAGCGACATCCTTCTCGGTGGCGGGCTTTCCCTGTTCTTCTTCTTCTTCTTCTTCTTCTTCTTCCTTCTCATCGTCATCACCATCAAGACCAGCCAACACGCTGAACGAAGACTGCTGGGGCCCCTGATCCTCCTTTTTATCCTTCTTGTCCTGCTGCGCCTGTTCGTCCTTCTTGGTTCTCGCAGCACGGCCCGCGGGCAATTTTTGTCCCCTCGACCAGTCCAACTCAGGCTCCGACTTCTTTCTGAACGATCTCTCTCTTGGTGGCAACGAAGCTTGTGCACCACGAGCAGAGCCCCAGTCAAACTCAGGTTCCTGCTTTCTGGGAGGTCTGTTTTCACGGTCAAAGTTTCTCGTGGGTCTTTCTCTGGGTGGCAACGAGGCCTGGGTGCCGCGCGCGGCACCCCAGTCCAAGTCAGGCTCTTCGCGCTGTCTTCTGGGTGGCCGGTCCTCGCGATCCTCCCTGTTCTCTCTGCCCTCAGCACCAACACCGCTGCGGAACGATCTCTCTCTGGGTGGCAAGGAGGCCTGAGTGCCGCGCGCGGCACCCCAGTCCAAGTCAGGCTCTTCGCGCTGTCTTCTGGGTGGCCGGTCCTCGCGGTCCTCTCTACCCTCACCGCCCTCACCGCCACTGCGGAACGATCTCTCTCTCTGAGGCAAGGCCGCCTGAGAGTTTCTCGCGGCGCCCCAGTCAAACTCGTGCTCCTCTCTTCTGGGTCTGCTGCCAAACCGGCTGTCGTCGTCTCTGGGTGCAGCAACATTGACAAAGATTCTTCTGCCGTTGATCTCAGACAAGTTCAACGTCAATGCCTCCTCAAGCAACGCCTTCTCGCCGAAAGTGACAAACGCGAAACCCTTAACCCGCTCGGTGTCACGGTCCATGGGGATCTTAATGTCCTCCACAATGTCTTGCGCCTGTAATTCCGTCTCGAAATGCTTCACGAGCTGCTCTTCGGTGATCTCCCAGGGCAAGTTGCCAACCCGGGCCCGGAAGGGTGGGTGATCAGGCACGGGAAACTCCTTCCGCTCTCTTCTCTCAAAGCCAACATCGCCGCCGAAACCAGAGTCGCGACCGCCAAAGCCAGAGTCGCGCGAAATGGGCGCGGCCGTAGACCCAGCACCAGTGGGCTTGTCGAGCGACACGCCAATGGAGTTCAAGTCGACCTCCTCGTCGGCCCAAGAACTGCCGCCGAAGGAGTCGTCAGCCAAGAAGGACCCCAAGTCCATCTTCACGTTCTTCTTAGGTGGTGCCATATTGGTGCGTTAGGGTGCTTCGATCTTCAATACAGGGGAAGGTGATTGGTTGAAAAGGTGTACCGGATACGGAGGGGGCGTATATATAGTTGGATGGAACTATATATGTGTATAGATATATACGGGCAGGTGTGTGTGTAACAAATCAAATGAGATGGCACTTTCAGTTCGAGAAAAATTTTCCACTTTTAAGGTGTCTTTTTTCATGTTCTCTGGCACGCACGCACACGCCCACCAAACAGGGGTGATAAGCAGAGGCTCTTATACTGGCGAAAAGAACGGTTACTAAAAAAGGGGTGGAGAGAATAAGGGGTCGTATAAAACAAAACTGGTTAAACTCGGTTGTCAACAGTGTCTCTCCTATACTCGGAGATGTCAATCTCGGGTGGATGTGCAGGCGATTGTTCACGAGAGGGCCGGCTCTCGGCAGCATCAGCGGGTCCAGCTTCTGCTGCCGCCCGCTCACGCTCCTCCGCGGGGTGTTCTCGGCGGTACTGATCCACAATCGTGAGTACGGCCCAGTTGTACAAGTCGTCCTTGCTTATCCCCAAAAGCCGCCACCAGAGGACCCTGAACCCATGCCCGTACTTGTGCTTGGCGTACTCGCGGCCCAACTCCTCCAACTCCAAGTGCGCATAACTGGGGTCGTTCATGATCATGCGCACGCGCTCCGAGGGCGGGATGAGCTCCTGGAGAATGGCCTGGAGCGCCGGGTCGTTGCGCACATCCTCAATGTCGAGACTCACCTCCTCAAACGCGTCGTCGTTTTCGTCGTCGTCGTCGTTGCCATTGCCATCATCATCTGCATTGTGAGTACCATCATGGTCATCACCGCCGTTGGCATCACTGTTTCTCCGGTAGTCGCGCTTAAAAAGGTAGTCGCGCTTGCACATGGGACAGCAGGCTCGCCTTCTTGTGAGCCAGGGGTCAAGGCACTCCGAATGGAAGACGTGGCCACAAATCAACCCGCGCACCAAGTCCTCGTCCTCGATCTGGTCGAGACAGATGGCGCAGGAACCGGAATCGTAATGTAGCGAGTGGATATCGTCGCCATTAGAGGAAGCAGTTGCGGCAACAACATGAACGCCCGTGTCTTTTTCTTGCTCAGCGATATCCTGCTCCTGGATATCCTGCTCCTTGATTAGCAGCAGCCCCACGACGGTGCCCATATCCTTCAACTCGTACGTGGCAGTTGACTCCGTGCGTTTGTTCGTCTCAGCCGTCACCAAAGTATGGATCGAGTCGCTCTCGGCGCCCTCGTCGCAGACAAGCATACGGGGGAGGACACCACTCTCCTCGGAAGTGGTAATATCGTTCCGTACTTCAACCTGACCCTGTTCCTGTTCCTGTTCCTGCGCCTGTGCCATGTTTACATCCTGTTCAGCTTCCTCATCGTCCTCTTCGCGGAGCATACCCTCGCGGTTCACCACATCGCGCTCCTTCCCACCATTAAGCCAGTCGTGGTAGGTCTTTTCCGGGAATAGCAACTCCACCTCCTCCGAGCTGAGTTTCTTCATCTTGGCGTATCGCCCATCGCGCCGCCGCCGCCGCCGCCGCCGCCGCACTCCCTGGCGGCCATCAGCCTCGAGCCGCCGCTCAATGATTTCGCTCCGCATCCAGTGGTGCTCTCTGATATAGTTGAGCTGTTCCTGGATCTCGGTGTTGGTGAAGATATGCGCAAAGCCATGCTCATTGGCGGAGCTCAAACCGGTGCCAGCACTAGCACCGGCACCAGGTGTTGCACCGAGACTGGACCGGGGTATCGGCCGGGCAACGTGGCCCAGGCCGTCAATGTCCACGATAAACCCGCCGTGCCGCCTTGGCATCAACACAATCAGATTCAATCCGTATCGCGAGCGGATAAAGTACCGTATGGTCAAAAACACAAACAAGATGGCGATGAACACGCCGACGCCGAGGGCGAGGAAGAACAAGACCGTGGACGGCGTGCCGCCCACAAAGGTCACGTTGCCCGTGGGAGAGGACATGGCGTCGTCCGCCAGGTCCTGCGTGAGCGTGGCCGTGGTCCCGGATGTGGCTGAGGGTATGGCTAGGGTCGCTAGGGTCGCCATTATGCTCCATCAAGGTATAACGGAGGGTGAAGCGGGGAAGCGGTGATAATGGAGTGGACCTGGTTGTCAGGGTTGCCAATAGAGCAAACCAAGAAAAAAGAGAATACGGGGAAGAAGGGGAGGGAGAAAAAAGCGCCACGAAGAAATAAAGTGCGACTTTTGAGGGTTGGGACAAAGGAACGAAGCGGGTAGATAGTAGAGTTCTGCTCTCCACGGTCTGGTTTTGTGGAGTCCGTCTCTGCGCGATATCAAGCTGTGGATGCGAGTGCCGTTGCTGTGTGTTTGGTGGGCAAGAAGCACTTTTTCTCAGTGATCACGTAAAAGGAAGTAGAGCAGAAATGGTGTGGTGGAGGCTGTGCGTGGGGATGCACTGGCAACGTGGAGAGCGAGATCATGAAGAGACGGGAAAGGGGGAAGGGGGGAACCAAGGACGGTGGCGGCGGCCCCTAATTTAAACTGAAACAGACAGCTTGTGGTGTGAAAGAGCGATGCGCCCCAAAGAAGAGAAAGAAGAGGGGGGAGGGAGAAAGCCAAAGGGGAGGGAAAAATAATTTTGTCTTACTCTGAAGGGGAAGTTCACGACACACAAGCCTTGTTTCCCACGCAACAGCCCTTTGTTAGAGAAAGCCATTCCCCTTCTCCTCATATCCATCAGCAGTTTCCCCACCCGTGGTTTTCTCTCCCTGCGTTTTCATCTCATCAGTATCCCCGCTGCGTGCGCCACGGACATCCATGCCCAGTATCTCCCCACATCTCCCCTTTGGTAATGACTCCTGATCCCACCTGCACGCCCTCTCAGATCATGCAAACTTTAGCAATATGCACACCACACTTGTTAGCCCATTTTTTGTGGCGACAATGATAAACAAGGCTTGCTCTCTTTGTTCCTGACCCATACCACGTTTCCTCCACCTCCCTACCTCTTCTCCACGCGACCCCTGGGTCTTTCAGCTTTCTCCGGGGCGTGGGCCGGTAACGTGGCTATATTCAGTTTGCCTTGGCAAACTGATTACGTGTTGATTACGTAATCTTCCAGCAACGATGGGCCTGAAGGAAACGTCAACGGTCGGCACTGTCCCAGTCTTGTCACAGCCATAAATCGTGTGCCATATGCACTCTCTACAACAGTTCGTCCCATGTGGTGCCAAAAAAAGCAAAGTTAACAACTACAAGGATTATATATTTATATAAAGCAAAGCTCTCAACCCTTCACTCTGTACCATTCTCTTTTCCTTCATTTGGTGACTGGAGACGGTGGGTTTGGTGGACGCTGCTTTTCCCAAGAAAAAACATGTCATGAGTTATACAAACCCACTTAAGCCTTTGGAGCATCCTTGAAGGCGACACAGGCCTCCTCGCCCATGGCGGTCAAGATGGTGACGGTCAAGTCCTTGCCCTCGTCAAACTCAGCCTGCAACTTCTCGCCCAACTCGCCCTCAGGGACCTTAACGTCGTCCTTGGTGTCACCGTCGGCGGTCATCAACGACAAGAACCCGTCGTCAATGTCCAACAACTGGTACTCCTGTCTCAGGACGTTGGGGACCTCCATGTTGTGGGTGGAGGGCGACAAGTCCTCCAACTTCTTGCCAGTGAAAATGTCAATGGCAACCAAGTGGACCTTGGCGTGACCGTGCTTACCGGTCTTGGAGGTGGACATGTCGACAATCTTGCATGGTCTGTTCTTGATGCAAACGAACCCGTTCTTTCTCAAGGCAGAGCACTGCATTGGGTAGGTCAAAGCGGCACCGGCATCGGCGGTCTCGAAAGTGTGCTAGAGGAGAGGCAAAAGTTAGTAATGACGCTGGGGGAGAAGGGAGCATGGTGTGGGGTGGTGCTGTGCTGACGTGGACAACACACGCGAGAAAGGAGAAACGAAAAAATGCACACACGGTGGGGAGGTGCGGGAGATGCCCTGGGAGAAAGTACATGGCAGTGGGATGGAGATGCCACAGCAGTAGCACCATCTGACACCACCACGGGCACCACTGACACCACCACAGAGCTGCTCTCCGGCCACCCATCTGAGCAAGGCGTTCCCGCTTTGTTGTCAAAATTTTGCAGGGGAACGAGGCAGAAAAAATTTCACCCTCACTCCCTGGAAATCAACAAAACTTTGGCTGCCCACCAGAGCGGAGTCCCCGCCCCCAGTGTGCCCTCACTCAATACATCGTTGTGCCTTCTTCTTTCTCGGTGGCATAGCCAGACTCTGTTGATGCCAACACATACTTCTTCTTCAGCCATTGTGGATATGAATAGTGGAGGTTGTGGAGTGGAAGCAAGAAAAGAGGGAAGAAGAAAGAAGAGGGAAGAAAAAGTTTTTTTTCCTTTCGCTCTCGTTCTCTTCCTCGTTGGCGTTGAGAACTCGTTCACTTCTTTTAGGAGAGAGCGAGATGGTTGATGGGGGAGAGAGAGAAAAAATTTTCTCTCGCCCAAACAAAACAAGAGCTTGGGCTGTATGTATGGAGTTATAAACTGGCTCCTCTTTGTGGTGAAATTTTTTCCCTATTTTACAGTTACCCTGCACTTCATTGGCTACTTAGTTGCAAAAGGGAGGGCAAATGTGGTGGTCGAGGAGAGGCGGTGTGCAGGCGGTGTGAGTGTGTAGTGCAATGTCACCACAACAGCAGCTCTCTCCGCCCCCAGGCCTCTCTCCCTCCTCAATGCTAAACCACTCGGCTTCATCAGCTATATGGAAGCATGGGACTGGTTGCGATTCTCCATTTTCAGTTAGCAGTAGAGCCACGCCACTTCTTTATTAGCTCTTGCAGACACCCCTCTAGCACGCTCTTTCCCAGAGCTGGTCCTCCCCGCCCAACTCCACCTTTGGTCAAACGCCGCTGGCTCTTTTTTCATCCACCAGTCGTGTGACGGGTCCCAAAAAAATTGTATGTGGCGTGTACTCTGTCTTTCTCTCGGATCCCCCCACTTTCTTTTCCATTAGAGTGGGATTAACAATAATAATACATAGATACACACTTACTGTCAGTAAGATATAAATAACAACTGGATTAGGCCCCAAAAAGGATGCCGTCAAAGACGCAAGCAAGAAAGAAAGGGAAAAGAAGGGAAAAGAAAAAAGAAAGGCAAACAATGGTCCATTTGATAAAACACCTTCCCTCTCTCTCCTCATGTCTCCACGGCGGCCTTTTCAAGCACGTTTGTGGTGTTCAATGGTGGCGACTCCTTTCTGCCGTCTTCATCCGGGATGGTCTGTTCCAACGCCGATACCTCAGAATCGTCCTGGTGGAGGGCCGTGGGCTTCTTGAGCCCATTCTTGTTGGCCAGGGAGTGGCCATTGCCAGCACCGCTGCCATTGGAGGCGATGCCCTTGCCCCCCTCATGCGCGAGCTTCTCCAACTTCACCTTCTGGATGCTCGGCTCCCACTTGTTCAATAACTCCTCGCACCGCTCGTGCAACTTGAAACTGTCGGGGTACTCCAATTGCGGGTCCCTCAAAATACACTTGAGCACCTTGTGGATCTTGGTCTTGCGCAACAAATCGGGCGTGATCTCGACATCGCCCAACCGGTACATAATCAACCGCGCCACCAGGAGCTCGTCGGCGGTAAGCGGCTCCACGGAAGTCAAGTCTTTGGGCGTGGTGGGCTGGTTGCGCTGTATGAGCGACCGCTGGAGCTTTATTCGGCAGAGCCACACTTGGTGCTGCTTCTCCTCGTCCGACAAGTGCTTGCTGGGCTTGCTCGGCACCGCATCTTCGTCGCTCGTCTCGTGCTTGACGGTCTTTCTGGGCGGCGCCGCCTGGATGACGCGCTTCTTGGGCGGAGGTCGCGATTTCACCACCGATTTGATCTTGGCAACTTCCTCTTCTTCCTTATCAGCATCGCCTTCTTCATCGGCATCATCTCCCTCTTCTTCTCCTCCTTCCTCCTCGCCGTCGCCCTCATTACCATTTTCATTCTCGGGCTCACGTTTTCGTTTCTGACCATTCACAGGCACGGGCCTATCGCCAGTGCTGGCATTTCTGGTGCTGTTGCTGTTGCTGTTGCTATTGCTGTTTCTCCCACGCACGCTCCGTTTGGGCCGCAGCTCGTCCTTGGCCTCAAACTCCTCGTCCACGTCGCCGTCGTCACCGGCATCCTCCGAGTCCTGTTCCTTTTTCACGCCCACCTTTTTTGCCGGCACTCGCTTCAGTTTCTGTACACTCTCACTGACCACGGGTGCCTTTTCTGTGGTTTCATCGTCTTCTTCTTCTTCACCTTCCTCTTCCACATCGTTGCTGGTCTCTCCCCGCTTCGCCTTGTCCAAGTATCCGATAAACGAGTCGAAATCCAACCCATCGGCAGCGGCCAACGCCTCCTTGACCGAGCTGGTGCGTGTCTTTTTCCCCTCCTTGAACCGCTTCGCCTTCTTCTTCACGTCAGCGGGGATATCCTTCAACGCTGCGCGCAACTTGTCCACGGATAAGGGCTGCAAGTTCTTGTCGGTCATCCAGTAGAAGTCGCCGTCGGGGATAAACATCACGCAATAGTCGGCCGACTTTTTCTTCACCGAAAGCACGTCCTGGGGGATCAAGTCTTGTGGAGTGATGAACGCGGGCCACTGCGGGTACCCGGACATCTTGGCGTAGACCATGTCGCCTGGCTTGAACTTGAGCTCCCGCGATCCTGATCTCTTCGGCGCCATGTGTGGGAAGTGTCTCTTTCCTGTAGTAGTGCTGCTGTGCTATCTTGTGGCTATGGTGTGACCCCTTTCGGCGTTGCTGACTCGTTCAAAAAAAAGTGAGTCGATGGGCAAGGGCAAGAGCAAGAGCAAAATGGACGGGCCGGGTCGTGCTTCGCAGTCAGTGTGTGTGGCAGTATCAGTGGGTAATAACAAACGCCCTTCGTCTCTTCTTTCCAAAGTCAACAGCTGACGTGTTCGATTAAAAAAGGGGCAATGGGTAGTGAGGAGGGAATTCCGAACACGTAGAAAATGGGAATAGCAACCGACAAGGGTATTAGACGTGTGTTGTGTAAGGACACTTGAAATTAGGGGTGGGAAAGGATCGGCCAGCGCGTAGATGTGTCACAGTAAATCTAAGGTACTCCGTGGCAGCAGCAGCTGTGGATGGCGGATCGGATGATGGTGGTGGTGCTACTGGTTGTAGTTTCAAAAAGAGTTGTGGAAGGAGGGAAATGAGAAAGGAGAGGAGACAGCCAACAAGAAGGAAGAAGGAAAGAGAGAGAAAAGGAGGCGGGAGAAGGAAAAAGGGAAATGAGAGTTTTTTGTCGTCGGGTGGAATTCTGGTTTTCTTTGGTGGACTTTTTTCTTTTCTTTTTTGTTTGTCTCTCTCTTACTCTCTCTGTCTCTTTGTTCGCCTCTTTGTTTTGGTTGCCTCAAGGAGAGAGTGTTGTCACAGTCACAGCTACAGCCACCTTCGTATGGATGGACCTGCTTGACGGTGGTGGTGCCGCTGCAGGCAAGTGAAGTACCTCCTTGACACCAAGGTCATCTCCGCCAGATCTATTGACGCAAGGGTCACTCCCCCTCCTCCTCCACACAGACAAACCAGGGAGGGAGAAAAAAAGGAGGGACGGATCTATTCCCATCAACTCCACCACAGAAAATGTTACACCCAGTGCAAAAGGAGTGTGTGTAACCACCTCCTTCCCCCGGACATGGCTCTTACTGGACAACCTGCACTGCGCCGTCTCGTTTCATCAGAGGCGGTGGTTGGGATGTAGTGGAAGAAACCCTGTTTCATTTTGCTTTCAATACCGGGTTGTCTCCTTTTTTCTCCTCCACTGTGGTCAGTTATCCGAGTTGTATGCAGGATAACGCATGTATTTTTACCTTTTCTTGTTGCCGCCCTTTGTCTTGGGGGCACTATTCCCAGGTGTTGCTTACTACTCGAGTCACTGGGGTCACAGGAGCACTGTCCTTGGCCACTGGGGCCGCCTGTTTTGGAATTGGGCACCTATTGACACGGAGGCATCACAGGATTGTAATTGAGGGTGTGTCCTCTTGTCAGTGTTTGTGCGCACTTTGCAATTGAGAAGCCGGCTCTTGCCGCCACAATTGTAAATGGTAATGCAAGTGGTCCTGCCCGGGAGCTCGGTGATGGGGCAAGGATTCCGTGGAGAAAGTGGAGGTAACTTGATTTCAGGCTGATTTCTCTCTAATTTTGCTGGATCCTCTGCCAAATCTTGTAGAAGCTCACTGGAAGAACTCACAGAGAAAACATAACCATGACAAAAGCAATCCCAATAACACCGTCTAAAGCACAACCCCCCCGACACCTCTTTCTCTAACACCCCACCCACCCCGTTGAGTGTCTCCATGGAACGGTACCTCCCCTGGTGTGTCCAAAAATGATCTCTTTCCACGACTTTCGCAGCATTTTTTTCCTCCGCTACTTTTTCTTCCACTCCTTACACGAAAACCTCCCATATTTCATCTTCATCTTTACCATCTGGGTTAACCTCGCATACCGATACAGCACAGCAGACACTGCGGCAGACAACGACTGCCCGAGCCACTCTGAACGAATTACTGCAACCACCACGACACCGCCCACCACAAGACAGACCTTGACCAGACGTGACAACTGATTCCGTTCCTACCCTCTTTCGCCTACCACCACCCATAAAAAGACAATCAGACCACATCAAACAGGGGATATTAGAATCCAGACTAGCTCCCAGTATATAACTACACGTCAGCGTCTTATCGGACTTGTCCCCAAACACCAGTGTGCATACACAGCAGACTAGTCGCTTCGTCCTTCCCACAGCAGTTTCCAGCAGGGCTTAGCCAGAAGCAAGCTTGCCCGCCGCCACCTGTCACCAACCCCGACTAGCACCCCCCGTTTTTTATCCTTCAGCCTGCTCTTGCTCTGGCCATACCACACGGCCACACCCATCCGAAGACACGCACAAAACGCAAACCACCAAACAAGAAAATTTTACAACTTTGTTTTTTCTCCCTCACCATTTTTTGGGAATAGCGTCTGCCACTGACCCAATTCAAGAGAACTACGGAAGAGCCTACACACAGACCTCCTTCCCGTCCACCAGCATCAACACCTGCACCAGCAGGAAACAAAAAGTAACACATACAAGCGCCAGCCGCAAACATCCATAGAACTGCACCCATATCGCCACCCGCCCCTCCCTTGCCCATAACGTCTACACCCCTTGTCTCCACCATGGACCACTCGCGAGTGCCCACATTCAAGCGGCCCTTGGAGGTGCCCACGCGCAAACAGCTTGCAGCCGTATTTGGTGGCGCCAAGAAACAAAGGCTATCTGCCACACCACGGGGCTACACCGGTGACACCGACGGTGTCCACTTTGCTCCTCTACCGGAGCAGCAAGAGCAGGAGTCGCCGCAGCCGCAGCCGCAGCCGCTGACGCAGCCATGGCATGCCCTCCATCTGCTACAGCCGCCAGTGTCTCTGCCAGCATTCCTCCTGCGGTTCAGCGAACAGCCCACGCTTAACTCGGTCCCGCCCGAGATTGTGCCCATAATCCAGCGGCCCGCGTCGGCGCGCAACTTCTTCACCGACCTCAAGGCCGATCTTGACGACGAGCGCTTGCAGCACCAGGTTGCCGGGATATTGGGCCGTTTCCCACCACCCATCCCTCCATCGGTGGCGCCCAAGGAGGACTTTGACACTGATGACGGCAACAAGGTGAACCAAGGCGGGATCATGGTGCCGTTCATCTACCCGCCGCCACCCATCATCGACCTCGACGCCCTCCCCTACTCGCTCCAATCGTTTAGTCAAAAGTTGAACCCAGAGGGAGCCGCCGCCCACGAGCGGCAGCACCAGCAGAAAGCACCAGCACCACCGCTGCTGCCACCGCCGCAGTTCCTGGCCCCGCCCAAACGGGGTAGGAAACCCAAAGTCCGGCACCCCAACGAGATTCCCGGAATCCGGTCACCTCTCTCGCCCATGTATGTACAGGCACCGCCACTTCCATTTCCGCCGCTCAACTACATGCCGTACCCGTTGTCGGCCGAGAAGTCGTCGCTTGTCCCAGCCGATGTGTTTTCAGCGTTGGTAGAGGCGTCGGAGTTGTTGCCGCGCACCGATATGGTGGTGGCCAGCGCAGCGGGGTCTATCTACGACATGCGGGATCAAGCGCGGGAAGAGGGATTTAGCATCAGCGAGTTTGAGCAGAAGAAAAGGGAGACTCTTGCGGCCAAAAAACTCGCCAGCAATCTGGAGAGCGACGACGAAGACGGGGACGATGACGAGGAGAATGATGATGATGACGAGGAAGATGGAGGGGACAACGGCTCCGGTGGGTCGGTTGTTGACGAGCCTGATAGCGAATACGAAGCGTATGTCAACAGCATCGACACCAAGACGTACCTCGACCCGTTTGCGAGCGACCAGGCGCGGAACGAGGTGGAAGTGTACATGGGCTCCTCGCGCTACTCCGGTGTGCAGCAAACTTTGAGCGACATCAAGAAGAAGGGGGGGCAGAGCCAGGAGGACCGGAACAAGGAAGGGCTGGGAGAGCAACATCCAATTTCAGAGGGCTCTCCCCTTGACGACATTATGGTTCTACCGGAGGTGGCCTCCCCGTCTGAATGGCGGGTCAAGATCGCCCAGATCTTAGACGCCCTGCCCAAGAAGACCCAGCACCAGCTTGGCCCGTTATCAAAGGAGAAACGCCGGGTGGAGATGGTGCGGTTGCAGCAGGAATTGGAAAAGTATATGCGCACCCACAGAGACGAGTTGTACCGCAACCACAAGGCACATCTCCTTGCCCGGATAGACAACTTGAGGCGGTCCGTCGTGCGGTTCGTGGACTCCGAAATCCACGACGACGAACTCAAGCTCTACCAGCACCAGCGCGAGCTTGAGCGCGACGGGGAGTTGGTGCGACTCAAGATCTTTGAGAACTACGAGTTGCTCAAGAACTCGTTAATCTTTTACGAAGAATCGAACAAGATCTACAAGCTGTTGAACATGGTGTTGATCAACAAACTCGAGAAGCTTAAGAACTTTTTCCAGTATCAGCGCGACTTGTTCCAAGAGTACCTCGACAAGAAGCAGGACGTGTTTGATATCAAGACCAAAGAGTCGCAGAAGTTGTATGCAGGGATATCCACAAGGAACTACTTGCAGGAGATTAAGGATGTGGTCAAGAGCGCGATCATTCACGAGGCCGAGGCGGCGCAGTTAGCGCCCGTGACCGTAGCCTCGGTCAACTTGACCAGACTCCCCGGAGGCGGCAAGCGCATAGGAGGAGCGCTGGCCGAGGGCCGCACCATCTCTTCTGTTCCCACCACCACGCTCAGCGACTTTATGCCGTTGATTACGCCGGAGGAGTTTGCCGTGGTTACGGGGGACATGCCGAGCCTCTCGGCAGCAGACAAGGGCTCGCGGCACCGCATCTTCCAAAGCGCGTTGTACGACAAGTTTGCCACCAGCGGGTCCGACACTAATCTCAGCGACTCGGCCTCGGGCAGTGCTACGCCCAAGAGCCGGGGCCGGCGCGGCCGCCCCCCTGCCAATGGCGGCAGCAGCGACAAGAACAAGAACGCGCAAGACCTCACGTATGCAGGCATTGCCGCACGAATCTCCAAGTTCGTGGGCCCGCAGCTGGCCAAGCCGCAGGAAATGATGGAAGACTTGCAGATGATGGGCATTACAAGCAGATGGCCCGTGAGATAAACACCACTGTGGCGGTGCTTCATTTTTTTGCTCCTTTCTTTTTGCAACGACAAACACACTGGCTTAATAAAACAAACAAGATATAATAGTAGTATAAAACAAAACAGGATCAAAGCATGGAGGTCTTTGCAGAAAGAAGAGCTAGTAACACAGGAGAACATTTGGGGTATCTGAAGTGAAGAATAATCAAAAGCGTTTCAAAGGTTCAACAGGAAAAAAACACCACCAACGCCGACATAAGAAACAACGGCGATGCGGCGGCAACAGCCACACTACCCCCCACACGCCATCGTCATGAGCTTCGCACCGTCCACTACCAACCGATCTTAGACAGCGCCAGCTCCTGCTTCTTTTCTTTCCCCCCTCTCAATACTCCTCAAACTGAGAGTAGAGGGCAATCAAGACATTGACGCCGCCCAAGACGTAGGGCAAGGTGCCCAAGGTGGCGGCAAAGGTGTTGTACAAGCCCAACTGGACCAATGCCTTGTTCTTGATGGCGCTTAACCAGCACTCGCAGGTGGCAAACTCAACAAAGCCAACCTGGCCCACCAAGTAGTACACGACGAGCTTGGCCAAGGCAAAGATGAAGGGGTCAAATGAGTGCACTCTGAACAAGTACTCATCGTCCTCAATCTCAATCACTCTCGAGGTGAAATTCACAAAGTAGGAGACGACGCTGGGCAAGAGCACGGCAGTCACGAGCCAAACAATAAAGGTAGAGATAGCCTTGCACTCGTACAAGCTGGTGATCTCCAAGGTGGGCCAGGTGGAGGACGCAATGTAGGGCACGTTGTCGTGGAATACCTGGTGGATGAGCTTGTTCTTGTTCAAGGGGACAACGGAGGTGAAGCTGTAGAACCACACGAGCGCCTCAAACACCAACTCTAAGTAGTTCAAAGTGACGGTGGAGCTCAACTGGTCTCTCAACTTCTCGGACTCCTCCAAGTACGAGATGCCCAAAGAGTCGGTGAACTCGTAGAATTTGTCAATCACGGTCTCAGACTGGGCGATTATGGGGTCCACGACCCACTCCTTGAGTGACAAGGGAGGAGGTGCCTCGTAGTCCTTGTCCTCCTCCTCATCGTCATCATCGTCGTCGTCGTCATCGTCATCATCGTCATCATCGTCGTCGTCATCGTCGTCGTCGTCGTCGTCATCATCGTCATCGTCATCATGTCCCTCCTCGTTCTTGACCTCCTCTTCGACAACGGTGACTTCCTCACCTTCGACCTCCTCAGCTTCAGCCAACAACTTCTGGACAGTTGCTTTGCCGTCCTTGTTGCTCTCGACAAACTTGGCCAACCTCTCGAGCAACTTGGACTTGGTGTCCTTGGTGGAGTGCTTGATGTTCAACTTAGCCAAGACACTGGCCAAATCTGCTTTCTTGTATTGGGAGAAGGTAGCCATTGTTGGGTATCACTAATGCAATTGCTATTTGTGGTGAAGTATGGGGAAGGGAAGGGAAGGGAAGGGAAGGGAAGGGAAAGGGAGAGAGAAAGATGGAGATTTGTTTTGGTTTTATAAAGTTTTTTTCTTTGTGGATTTTTGTTCTCAACAGTACGAAGAGCGAGGGAGAAAAAGGAACCCACTGAGAGAAGCGCCAAATGTGGTCGACGTTGGTTGGCAGGAAAGAGGGAGGGAGACCAGCCGTGAACGGGCGCATAACTAGGGTAGGTCCGGTTGAGATGGTCACTACAACTGGCCAGGCCATTTAGTTCTGTGCCGTCATTTTCCTGTTTTGCCGCTACGTTCCCTGTTCTCCCCCGCCTCTGGCTGCTCGTGGCTACCAAACGGTGCACTGCCACCCTCTGTGGCTCCTCTCCCACCTGCTTAAACCCACCACCTCTCTCTCTACTATTCCTTTCTCCGAGACTGATGTGCCATCCACGACAGTCATGTTTCTTCCAGTTTGTTGGGACTGCTTCTGCTTCTGCTTCTGCCTCAGCCTCAGCCTCTGCCTCTGCATACCTCTCCCCCCACACCGTGTTTTCATTTCGCTTCTTTTCAGCAAGTAGACGGGGCCAGTATAACGTGCTTGTTTTGGTTTTTCCCAATCGGGCCAAATTCACCGGCTCTAATTTTCTCCCAGCTAAACCTCCTCCCCTCCTCTTGTGTCCCCCCAAATGTAAACAACGCCTCATTGCGAAAAAACAGGACCATGGGGAGCAAGAGGAGTTGCAAGACGTGTGACACAAAGAGAGCAAGGTCAAAAAGATCGGACTGCAGAGAGAGAGAGAGAGAGAGAGAGTAAGCGCAAGGCGAGCCTAGATGCTGTTGTCGTGGATAGTTAGTTTGTTGTGCGTCACGCTCTCCACAGAGGCTTCTACGCCTGTGTCACTTTTTGGCTGTTTCAGAAGGAAGGTAGACGCAGACGCAGCTGCGACGCTCCGATTTCATGGTCGTTGACTTGCCCAAAAGCGATAGATGGCATGCATGAAACAAGATTAGGAAAAGACATAGCCCGCCCTGGGAGGAGGCAGCTGTATTACTCACTTCTCTCTATACCTCTCCTACTCCTCAAGCTGGTAGCATTCTTGTTGTGTTTGCCATCGAAAGCGCAGAAAAAAACCGGACCAAAAAAAAGTGAGCCTTTTAAATCAGAGGGTGATACAAATCAAGCGGAGAGACCATTTTGAGCAGAGACCCATGGGAGCATAGCAGAACCAACAGCGACCACACTTGCACATATAGACCATGATAATAATGCACAGGCTGTGTCTACTACGAAGGGTGCGAAGGTTTGTAACCTTCCCCGCACGACAGCAACCACAACAACAGCCGGCATCAGCACAAGCACACGCACAACAACAGCAGGCACAACAGCAGGCCTCACCACCCCCCCAGACAGAGCCGCCCCGGGTCAACCAGCTCGGTATCCAGTACCTCTCGTACGAGCTCCAGGAAAAGGTATTTCCCAAGACAAAGCCCGATGACTACCTAGTGCTCAGACACCCGGAGCTACTAGACCTCGCGAAGCGGCACTTAGCTGAGAACGACTTGTTGGGGAAAAAGACCCAGATCACCGAGCCCATAACTATCAAGAACTTCCCGCCCTTGCGTGGCAAGACCCTCGACGAGCATTTCTACAAGCTCGGCAAGAACTCGTCAGAGCCGTACTTGACCATGGCGCAGGAGTTTCTCGAGCACGGCACCATCCCGCCGCGGCCCAAAAGTAACGAGTGGCTCTTCCAGCCTGGATGGACACGGTACGCTCCAGGAAGGGACCCGGAGCCCGTGGCGTCTCCGCTCGAGGCCGCGCTCGTGTTTGACGTGGAGACGTTGTACAAGATTACACCGTACTCGTGTCTCGCCACCTGTGCTTCGGCCGAGGCGTGGTACGGGTGGGTATCGCCGGCGTTGATCGAGGTGGAGAAGAGGAACAGCGGAGGAGCAGCAACCATGGCCACTGCGGAGAAGAGCACCAAGAAGAAGACAAAGAAGAAGGACAGCAAGGAGAAGGAAGAAAATACGCCTGCCGAGATCGATTGGAACCACCTCATACCGATGAACTGCATGAAGGTTCCCAAGTTGATTGTCGGGTACAATGTCTCGTACGACCGCGCGCGTGTGCTGGAGGAGTACAACATCAAGCAGACTAAGGCGTTCTACCTCGATGGCATGGCGTTGCACGTGGCCACCAGCGGCATCTGTTCGCGTCAGCGGCCTATGTGGATGAAGTACAACAAGGAGAAAAAGCGGGAACAGGAAGAGGCGGAAGAGGAAGAGGAAGAGGAAGAGGAAGAGGGGAGTAAGGGGAATAGGATGTCATCCTCTGGAGCCGACAAGGATCTACTAGATATTCCTGGTTTCCAGAACGCCACTGCCAGCGAGACTGACGTCCAGAACGACCCGTGGTTGCAAAAGGGCGCACCCAACGGGCTCGCCAATGTGGCCAAGTTCCATTGCGGCATTGAGTTGAATAAGGATACCCGCGACTACTTTTCCTCCGAAGATCCGCAGATTGTCGTGGACAAATTTGCGTCGTTGATGGACTATTGCGCCGAGGATGTGGCTGCCACTTTTGCCGTGACCAAAAAGTTGTTTCCCGTGTTCCGGCAAAAGGTGCCGCACCCCGTTTCGTTTGCTGCGTTGCGCCACTTGGGAAACTTGATCTTGCCCACTACGCGCAAATGGGACCAGTACATTACTTCGGCGGAAAAGTGCTACGAAGATAACCGCGCCAAGGTGTCGCAGAACTTGCAGGCGCGCGCGCGCGAGCTTGTGCTGTTTGTCACGGAGGGGACCACGCCACCGGAGGAACCTCCCAACTATGACGATGACGACTGGTTGGGTCAGATGAACTGGAAATTGAAGAAGGTGCGGCTTAAGAAGGACGGCACCCCAGTGAAGAATGCCGCCTATTTGCTGGGATACCCCGAGTGGTATCGCGAGTTGTTCAAGGGTCCCAATAAGGAGGAGATGAACTTGGGGCTCAAGACACGGATCACGCCGTTATTGCTTAAGGTGAAGTGGGAGGGCCACCCGTTGTTCTGGGTCGAGTCGCAGGGGTGGTGCTTCAAGGTCCCCTATAGCGAGGAAGAGGTGGAGCGGCTTAAGGGAAAGATGTACGTCGAAGCCAAGATTACGGAGGAGGAGCACGAACAGGTGCATGATGCATTGCGGGGGAGAGGGAGGGGAAAACCTGGCCAGCCGTCATGCGTGTTGTTCAAGGTGCCCCACACTGACGGGCCTAACAAGCGGTGCACGCAGATTTTGACCAAGGCGTACTTGCGCTACTTTGAGGACGGCACCATGTCTTCGGAGTACGACTACACGAGCAATATCTTGAAGCTCAACAACGAGGCGTCGTACTGGACGGGCAACCGCAGCCGCATCACCCAGCAGTTTGTCGTGTACAACGACCCCAAGAAGAATGAGTTTTTCGACAAGGCGCGCGATAGGGAGAAACACAGGGAAATGGGCATTATCTTGCCCAACCTCGCATCTATGGGCACGGTGACGCGGAGGGCCACCGAGAACACGTGGCTCACGGCGTCCAACGCCAAGCGCAACCGGATCGGATCGGAGTTGAAGTCGTTGGTGGAGGCGCCGCAAGGTTACTGTTTTATTGGGGCTGACGTGGACTCGGAGGAGCTCTGGATTGCGTCGCTCGTGGGCGACTCAATGTTTGAGATTCATGGTGGTACCGCGTTGGGGTGGATGACGCTCGAGGGGGAAAAGCTGCAGAAAACCGACTTGCATTCAAAGACGGCGTCGATCTTGGGGATTTCGCGCAATGATGCCAAGGTGTTCAACTATGGCCGCATTTATGGCGCTGGCATGGCTTTCGCGACCCAGCTTCTCAAGCAGTTCAACCCATCATTGAGCGACGAGGAGGCCACGAGAAAAGCGCAGCAGTTGTATTCGCACACCAAGGGGCATACCGGCCGGTCCGCGCACATGCAGGGCAGGTTGTACTATGGTGGCACCGAATCCATCATGTTCAATGCCTTAGAGGCCATTGCTGTGCAGCCGGAGCCACGCACCCCCGTGCTCCGCGCCGCCATCACGGATGCGCTCAATGCCAAGAACTTGAACAAGAACACGTACATGACCTCGCGCGTCAACTGGACGATCCAGAGTTCCGGGGTGGACTACTTGCACTTGTTGATCATTGCCATGGAATACCTCATTGAAAAACACCGCGTGGACGCACGGCTCGCCATCACCGTGCACGACGAGTTGCGGTACTTGGTGCGCGAGGAACACAAGTACACAGCGGCGTTGTTGCTCCAGATTAGTAATTTGTGGACGCGCGCCATGTTTTGCGAACAGTTGGGGATCAGGGAAGTACCGCAGTCGTGTGCGTTCTTTTCCGAGGTGGACATTGACCATGTGTTGCGGAAGGAAGTGTCCATGGATTGCGTCACGCCCTCGAGCCCGGAGCCCATTGCACCAGGAGAGTCGCTTGATATCCGGTCCTTGCTCGCCAAGACCCAAGGCGGGATCGTGTTGGCGGATCTGAAGCCGCTCACGTTGAACAAGTACAGATATAAGGAGCGACGGCCCGTGATCTACGACTTGGACAATGGGCTCAATGCGCCGGAGAAGATTGCCAGGATCAAGATGCAGATTGCGAACGATAAAAGCGCGTGGCTCAAGAGCTTGCGTGAGTTTGGTCGTGCCAAGAAGGCGAAGGCAGCGGGCGAGATTGAGAATAACGTGTTGGCGAGTCCTGCAGGAACAACAAGTTCAGTGAGACACAGTCCCAAGAGAAGAAGGACGCTGAAGCACGCCCAGGAGTTTGACTTGGAGGTGGAGGACGAGGCGGAGGTGCAGGTGGAGATGAAGAGCAAAGTGACGAATAGCACTGCGGGAAGTACGAAGAAGAGGGAGCAAAAGGATGTGCAGGTCAAGGCGAAGGTGGTGGAGCGGGAACCGCAAGCAATGACAGTGAAGCCAAAGGCAAGCAAAGCAACGATGCCCAAGACGGTACCACCAGAGCCAGCGGCAGCAATGCAGGAATCAGCAAGAGAAGAGTTTGCACAAGATCAGTCCTATACTGATTTTGCAGTTTCTTTTGCACCACCTCCCCTTCCCGACCCTCCTTCATACCTCTACAACCGAAGCAAGGAAAATGCACCCGCACCGGCACCCGCAGCATCGCCACAGCGCGTCTTCAGCCACCACATACACACACACGCGGCTCCAGATGATGAATTAATGGTTCATCTAGTGAGCCGACGACGACAGGGTGGCGGCGGCAGCAGCAGCGCCACGGCACTTGACCGACGACGAGACGGGAGGGTTAACGAGAGGGTTAACCGATATGTGCTACAGGGGGACCCATCACTGGGTCTGCTGGTGAGAAAGCAGTATCATAAGCCGTTTCGACGAGGATAGTGCCGTATGAGCTTGTTTCCTATCTCTCTGTGCGAGTGTTGTTGTTTTTGCCAAAGCATATTCTCCTTGCTATCGTCGTGAGTGCCCCCCGCCTTGTTCTGGGTCTGCCTACTTCCCGACCATTGAATTTCCGAGCACTAAATTGGTTGACCTCCATAACCAGCAACCCACTTGATGAACCAGGGGGTTTCCCCGTTCCCGGTTCCCGCCCCCACACGAGCCATTGAAAAATTGGTGTGCCACAAGTGCAGGAACTGGTTGAATTTGGTTGAGCTTGGTTGAAATGATAACTTATAATTGGCTGGGCGAAACAAGATCCAGCCATTAATGACTCTTTGGTTATCACGTATCACGAGCGTGCCCCCCTTGAGGTTTTTGTCTGCTTAAACGAGGCAGGCATAGCGTCTTGTATATATATGTAAATATGAGAAATTGAGATTTTGATAGAATGACGTCAAGGGGAGAGACGCTCCGGGTCCTGGCGAAAGTTTGCCACCGGTACAGCGGAGGCGATGGGCTCGTGCATGCGGCAGGTCTGGTGCTGAGTGTATGGGCAGGGTGGCTTAATAAACCAACCAGCGTCCGAGGACAACAAGAGATGTGTATCTGTGTATCTGTCTCTTTTTGGGCCCACTCGGACCGGCTCGCTGCGTCGCTTTTTATGCCCGAGTTAAGCCGAGCTGGTGGGAACAAGAAGAAAAATTTTTCTTCTTTTTTCGCTCATTTTTTTCTGCCCTGGAGATTCGGACTTGTTGAGAAGAGAAAGCCACAAGACCAGGCAGGAGGGCAGGGCGAGGGGGGAGCGAGGGAATGAGTAGTATCCGTGTTGAAACATTGAAATTGAGCAGGTAGCGAGTATGTCCCCTTGGTGGTGGTGTTCTCTCTTGGATCGAGCAAAGAGCCGGTCTCGGTCTCGGTCTCGGTCTTGGTCTTGGTCTTGGTCTTGGTCTTGCTCGCTGCTTTGGGTTTGCTTAGTTATCCGCGGAGATATCCACCCTTGACACAAACAGATGCAAAGAATTGCACTGCCAACAAACAGGGAAAACCCCAGCATAAGCAGAAGACGAACCGCAGCGGAGCTAAGACGAGGCGCCATCAACTCCACGCTATAAGCATATCTTCTGAAGGGGGCCACCTCCGCCCCATCCACGTTGCATGTTCCCCATTTGCCTGTTTCCCAGATAAGCCTCTGCCTTGTACATAGTGGACGTTTCAGAGTAGTATTAATCATTGGCCGGGCGGGGAGCTGGTGTGTAGAACGAGCAAGATCCCGCTTGAACCGGCACCAAAAAATACAAAGCCTGTATGTGTGGCGGGCGGGAAAACACCCAGTGAGGCATAAATACAATTGGGTTGAATTAGAGATAACACAATGGTAGGAACAGAGCACTTCCGAGGGGTATATGAAGGAAAAAAAGAGCAGTGGGTTTGTGTAACTGCCAACGGTCGGCCGAGAGGGAGGGGGTGGGAACCAGCGCGGTCCCCCGAGAAAGAGTTCCGCTACGGCCGGGAAGGAGCCCCAGGAATACCCGTGGCATGTATTTACTAACCATGCACCATACTCCCCCCCTCTCCTCATGACCAAATGACGCCACAGATGGTTGGGCTAGCAAACGTTTCCCTCGGAATGGAGGGGAAAAAAGAAATAAACGGTATACCTCACCTGGAGTGGGCGTGCGTAGTCATCAGTGGAAGCGTGTTCAGAAACAGTGGAAGTAAAGTAGGCTTTTAGGGACGAGAAAGAGGACGTGATGAGATGGAGTGATGAGGTCATGTGGGTGTGGCCGAGAGAGGGGAAGAGGGAAGGATGGGAAGACGGGCAGGTGCGGCAGACACCATGACATTACTACGATGTGAACCGGGGGGAACAGACAGATCGCAGTGCCACGGCGCAAGAGCCGTCCACGGGACCCAGCATCACAGCAGCCATAGCACCATCATTCCTACTTACCTTGTACCACCCGATGTGTGTGTGTGTGTTTCTGCCCGAAAGCGCAGAACCACCGGAACTAAAATCCCTCTCTGCTCCCCCCTCCTCCAAAAAAGCAGTGAAAAAAGCTCGCATTATTCTCTATTTTCTGCAGAATCCAATTGGTTCTTGGCCAAAGAAAAAGACACCCGCACCGCAGTACACAGAGCGGGAATTATTGTTTACCTTGAAAGAGAGAGAGAGGCCAAAAAAACAAAAAAAAATCACTCATTCTTCCTTTTTGCCAAACGTCCATTTTTCCAGACAGTATAAAACTCACCAGACATCTCCCACGAGGGCAACTTTTTGGAATCCCCCTTCTTTCCCTTTTCCCCTTTCTCCTTTCTCCTCTTCTTCTCTTTCTCTCTTCTTCTCTTCTTCACCAACTCAAACACAACCCTTTTCCCCCTCCACCCCAACCCCACCTCTCCCCTCCATCAGCAATGCTTCCAGCCGGTGTTATCTTAGTGTTCTGCTTGATCTTCTGCGCCTTCTTGGCCATCAGTGCCGTGTTCATCCACAAGAGAATTAAGGCCAAGAAGTCTCAGCAGAGATTCTAAGCGTGTATCACACTTGGAAATTGATACCCAGCCCTATAATATATTACCACCATCATGACCATCGTCACCATCACACCACTTCTATTATCACCGCCAATTTTTTTGTTTTCTTAGCAAACCTTTTTGAATACTGTTTTATCTGAATGTGGGGACATTCGGACTAACAGGGAGAAGGAGATATTAGCTTATCTACTTTCTGTTGAAAAACACACTGTCTGCTTAACTACACACACACTACACACTACACATGACACCACATACACCAAAACCGTACTAATGAGAAATGGGGATTTCTTGTTGTATTTTTAAGCCGGTTTTTGTTTTTCCTTTCCTGTCTCTGGGTCTGTCTGTTTGGAATTGGGGAATTCTTGATGGACCACAACGACCCGGAGAAAGTAAAGGGTCAATACCATATTGACAACAACCACCACCACACAACCACCACCACCACCACCATACGCAAAATTTTGACTAATTTTGTGTTTAACGAGTTTGGCCAACCAGTTTATCATTTTTTTACTGCCGTTCCATCACCCTGTTGTTGTCCCAGCTCTTGCTGCCCTTTTTTCTGGTGTTTTGCTGTCACATGCGTTAGAGGGACCCTAGCCAGCCTCACCCGTTTGTCCAAGATGATTGGGGAATCGTCTTTGGTCAAATGGAGCTGGCTAAGAGTTCTTCTTTTACACATGCAGTGGCTGGCATCACCAGGTGACGTGATTGTGGGTTCTGGCCCATTTTCTTTTGGAAGGCAGGATTTTGACAACAGCGTTTTTTTATCCTTTTTTGATGACGGCTTGTTCTAGCGTAACTTTTGTTTGGGCGTGGTTTTTGGCTTCGGACATGTTTTCTGCTGTCTGTTTCGTTGACTCGATCTCCCACCTGTTTTAATCTCTGTTCTCTACATATTAATACATAACTATAAAAGCCCAAAACAAGAGAGAGAGACAGGAGTCCGTGGCTTCTTGCCGGTCTAGACAGGGAACCGGCTGGGGAGGCCCTCCTTCCCTCCTTCACCCTTTGTCGTCCATAAGGCAAAAGGCTGAACGAGCGAAAAACGCACACCAGGCTATTGCTACTAGAAAAGAACATTGGGATTCCTTTGTTTTCGTTTTTTAGAGGGAAGGAGAGAGATGAGCTGGTCGTGGCTTTCCTAAACTGGACAAAGCAGACAGGCTTCGGGAAAGTGAAAAGGAGAGGGAAATTCTCGGCGAGACCTGTTTCAGGAGCAATTTCATTGGCCAGGAGAGGGAGAAACCCGCTCGTTTACAGGCACAAAGAGATCGTTGGTGTATGCACCATTCCTAGTTGACGGCTCCCATCCACTGCGGTGGTACAGGTGAAGAATTGGACCCCACTCTTCTCTACTCTCCCAGCCGCCGGTTTTCGCTTCCTACCGCGGTGATTTCCTCTCCTTTATGAAGAGCGGCAACGACGGAAGAAAAATCCCTCACCTTGAAAAAGAAGAAGAAAAAAATGAATGATGTCAGGAAAATTGCGGTCAGGTCACGTGCTCTAACATTTCTGAACTCTGCCTTGGCTGCTAATGTATGGCGCGTATTCGTCTTCTGTTGTCCTCTACTCCTCCCACGAGCAGCGCCATAATTGCGCTCGTTTATGGAAAAAGGGAAAGCCCCTCGTCTCCGCGGATTCCAACCAAAGGCTTATCCAAGGCCAAGACACTCCCAAGCTGCGGTCAGCCCATCCCCTCCCCCCGGAGAGGCAGCCATCAAAGGCCAAGAACAGATAAGCGCATCATCATCCAATAGTATCCGATTGCAAACGAGGCAGTCTAAAGGCAAAAAGTGATGGCCAAGAGCCATAGCAAAAAAGAAAAAAAGAAGAAAAAGAGAACCAGTAAACCCTAAATTATCTTGGCGATGCCTTCCACAGCACAGCCCCCAGCCCCTCCTGCTCGCATTATGCGTTAACATATACGGCAGATCGCCCTGATCAGATCCATACCATCTTCCAGAAAGGGATTACACACGGGGGGGACTCCCCCCTCATGAATAGGCAATACCAGGGCTGTGCTGTTCCAGTATTGCGGCTGTGCCAATGCTTCCTAATTTCCATCCTCCTTTTCCCATTTTTTTGCAAACGGTTAGGTTTCTTGGCTATTGTTTCTCCAAAGAGGTACTTAAGGGGAAGGATATCCCTACTTCCCCGAAGATACAGGTCTCTCTGATTTATCCATCCACATGATTACTCATGGGTACTGCTCAGATCGTAACAGTACCGCTATCTCTTCATTTGCACTCTAGTGGAGTTTAACTGACTGCCAGTACAAATCAACTACACGTTTCCTCCCCGGGTATGAATTCTTTGCCATGTCACACGCAGAAAACGACGCGGGACACAGCCTTGATCCCCTGGCAAAGAAACCGGCGTTGGTAAATGAGGAAAACCTGGACGTCGACCTGGTCTTGCCCATGGCGAAAGTCAAGACGAACGAGAGCAGACTGTCGCTCTCGAGAGTGTTCTTGGAACCCGAGGTTGACTCTCGTGTCTCGGTGGAGTCGATGGAGAGCCAGGAGGATGTGTGTTTCCCCATGTTGAGGGAACAAGTGTGGATCAATGGGATCGACTTTGGCGAAATTGATGTGTTTATTAGGGAGGAGGTGAGAGCAAGAGCAAGGGCCAGGGATGATGGTGGAATGCTGGATTATTATCCTACTGCCACGGGTTCATTGAGACAGGGGAGGGGTTCCACGATGAGCAGTGCGGCGTTGAAGTATACGCCCAGAAACGGCTCTTTTACCCAGGAAAGCAACAAGGAAGATGATGCTTCTGACGAATGTGGCTCTTCCTTGCAGGCGAACTTCAACAGTGCCGAGCCACTCCCCCACCGGTTCGCCTTCTTCCACTCGGACCTGGAGGAGACTGTGCACGCGCCTGACATCCCCTCATTGGTTCCTCCCAACCACACCCTTCGTGACTTGTTCCATGACGGCAAAGCTACATGGTGGCTCGACGTCACGTGCCCCACCGACGCGGAAATGAAGATTCTCGCCAAGGCATTTGGCATCCATCCTTTGACGGCAGAAGATATTCGCATGCAGGAGCCGCGCGAGAAAGTCGAGTTGTTCAAGACGTACTACTTTGTCAGCTTCCACACGTTCGAACCCGACGTGGAGTCCGAGGACTACCTTGAGCCCATCAACGTGTACACTGTTGTGTTGAGGGGCGGGATCTTGACGTTCCATTTCCTGCCTTTGGCCCACCCGGCGAATGTGCGCCGGCGAGTGCGGCAGTTGCGTGACTACGTGGATGTCTCGGCCGACTGGCTCTGCTACGCCTTAATTGACGACATCACCGATGGGTTCGCACCTGTGATCCATGGGATTGAGTACGAGGCCGACGCCATTGAGGACGATGTGTTTGTGGCGCGTGACACCGACTTCAGCACCATGTTGATGCGCATTGGTAATTCCCGCAGGAAGGTGATGACCCTAATGCGCTTGCTCTCGGGCAAGGCCGATGTCATTAGGATGTTTGCCAAACGGTGCCAAGAGCAACAGAAGCGGCAAGAGAAACATCACCACCAACAACAGGAACAGGTTCGCCCTCGGGCGGATATCGCGCTTTACTTGGGCGACATCCAGGACCACATCGTGACGATGTTTCAGAACTTGCTGGCGTTTGAAAAGATCTTCTCGCGGTCGCATGCCAATTACTTGGCACAATTGCTGGTGGAGTCGTTCAACGTGAATGTGAAAATTACCGAGATGTTCTCCAAGGTAACGATTATCGGGACAACCCTTGTACCACTAAACTTGATTACAGGGTTATTTGGGATGAACGTTCAGGTGCCCGGACAGGACCAGGAGACGTTAGGGTGGTTCTTTGGCGTGGTGGGGGTTTTGGCGTTGGTGATTTCATTGTCGGTGGTGTTTGCGCGGTGGTGGGTGGGCCGGCTCAACAATAAGATTGAACAGGAGCCCCGGCCCGTGTTTAGCGCCAGGAGATCGGCGCGCAGTTTCGGGTTCTGCAGAAACACAAACACGGCGGCGCGGTCCATGATTAGCTACCAGCATAGGTATGAGTAGTGGAAGAGGGGGGAAGGAGGAGCAGTCCCCTTATCCATAAAGCAGCGGTATTCCCCATAGCAATCCACACTGAGTCACGTTGCTGCGCATTGCGATCAAAGGAGTGGGAGGGAGCACATAAAGCGGGGAACGGCGAATGGAACCCAAGGAGTGTCATCTGCAAGAGAAGTTCTGGAGAGGGAGGTATGAGGAGTGATGCGGCGAAGAAGCATTGCGGCTGGAACAACAAGGTCAAGAAAAATGAGCAAGGAGGGTGGGGTCATAGGACCGCCCACAGTTGATGAGCTTGTGAGATTCTCCACCTGTCATCATCCCTCCTTTGTTCATTACACGTCCTCACGGACCGAACCCCTCAATTATTGTTGCACTCTCCAATCTTTGGGCCAATAGCTTCCTTAAAAAGGGAGGACTGCATACTGCCGCAGAGTGGGGGAAGTGGAGTGGGCGAGTAATGCGCTGAAATAATATTTTCTATTGTTGTGCCAATTAGATCGTGTGGGGAGCCAGGTGGGGAGTGGGGCGGGCACAACAATAGGGAAGGACGAGCGCAAGGAAGGTAGTGGTGGCCACCAACCACGGACCTGGCGTAATAGTAGGCCGGGTAGGATGTTTACTGAAGGGGTGGTTTGGGACCCGGTGAGTTGCGCGCATCCACTTGCCGCTGTAATTCCAGTACCACGTCCTTGTGGAACGGGGCTCCTTCTTGGACAGAGATGCACAGCGGATAAACCACGCTCTCTCTCCCTCCCCCAGTTACACAAAAACGCCGCCCGCCTGAAATACATACACCAATGGGCAAGATAACCTTTTCTTCTTTCTCCCCTTTGGCTCCTTCTCTCCGGAGTACGGTCTTTGCCGCATTCAGACGACACAATCGATGCTTACACAAAGTCACGGGGTAAGAGGTGGCGAGGTTTCGCGGGAATAGGACAATTACATGGGGGAATGGGGAATGCTCTCTCAGGTTGACATGAAATTCTAGCGGGTGATTGTGTGTGATTGTTGTTACTAGGGGGACGAGGGGAGACTGCGGCGGGGGTGGACCGCACGGAGTTGTATTGCCCTGCGGGGAAAAACAAAAAAAGAGGAATATAATGCGAGAGCGGCGGGAAAGCCCAGCGGAGCCACCATACCGCCAGCAAGAACAAGAATAAGAGCAAGAACACAATGGTACTAGAAAGAAGCATGCCGATGTCCACTCCGTAACACCTACAGGATGGTGTGGTTGTCGGAGAGAAAGAAAAAGGAAAGAGAAAGAGAGGCAGAGCCCAAAGCATATAATCATATGCAAGAAAAGAAAAAAGGGGGGAGGGTGAGGAAAAGAGAGAGGCGGGGTCATGGTCTTGGTGGTGACTAAACAAAGAAGATCTTGCTGAAAGTGTGGTGGTGGTAGTGGTGGTGAGGGGCAGCCATGCGGAAGGAGAGTCCGCTGAATCAGCATGGAGAATACAATGCAAGAAAAGGGGTGTAGAGGAGCAAGTGGAGCATGTGCAGCAAGTGATGGAGTGCAGCGTTCCACCACTTGTACCAGCACATATGCACAATGTGTGATCCTTCTGCAAGAGAGAAAGGGAAGCACGAGGAGGGGGAGAGAGGGGGATTTGGCCTAGCAAGAGGGAGTGTTACATGGTGATTTTTTAGTAAAGCTTGTCCTCTAAAAATGGAAGTGTATCCAGGATGGTACATACTATACATACCGTACGGGATACACCCATGTGGTGGTGGTGGTGGTGTGGTGGTGGGGGAGGGGGATGGTAATTCTCCTCTCTTGTCTCCTTTGGATGTTTGCATCGTGGCAATTGGGGGCGTATGCCCTGTCCCTGGTGGGCAAACGTTTGATGTGGTGGGTATACAACACTAACGTTCTCCTCTGCTACAACAAAGAAAAATGCCTGTTCGTGGAAAATACCCAAAGAAATAAAAAAACAATAAGAAAAGATTTTCCTTGTGGGGAAACCAAAAGAAGCATTTTAACCCCTCCTTGTTTTTTTGCCTCTTTTTTTGCCTCTCTCTCTGCGGCCCCCAATAGTCAAAGGCTTTTCTCCTTGATGCTTGTCGGCCCGTCGTATCTCGCGGCTCAACCCTCCATAGTGCCATATGCTGTATTTGGGTGTTGGGTTACATACGTACATACATACATATATATATATCTAACACGCACGTCCGTAGCCAAGGAAGTGGACTTTCGCCCGCACCAGTTCCCGCTCTTCCACACCTCCTTTCGCTTCTGCCCCACCTAAGCGCCCCTCCCCCTGCCTTTTATTTACCACTACAGCTACACCTGTTCCCTGCCCCTGCTCCTCCCCAGATGGCCGCCCAGAAGAAGTACGTGTGCGCCTTTTGTGCCCGCGCCTTCACCCGGTCCGAGCACAAGCAACGCCACGAACGCTCGCACACCAACGAAAAGCCCTTCCACTGCATGCACTGCACCAGCTCGTTTGTGCGCCGCGACTTGTTGCAGCGCCACTGCCGCACCGTCCACAACAGCAAGTTGAACCCCGCCACCTTGCCCTCCAACAAGTCCTTGAATAACCCAACAACACACGGCTTGGTGGTGTCGAGCGAGAGCAATTCCAGCAACTCCAGTGAAAGTGTCACACCCATGCCAAACCAACAACAGCAACAACAGCAACAACAACAGCAGCAGGCTCCCCAACAAGTGTCGCCCCTCCAGCAGTCGCTGCAGCCGCAGACGGTGATGATGGCACCGCCAACCCAGTCCACGGCCTCTGCCGCCTCCTACATCGAATTTGACTCGTTCCACCCAATCCACATGACCCCTGCCAGCAGCATCAACCTCGACCAGTCGTTCCAGCACCAGGTGCAGCCTCAGTTGCCGTCGCAGCTGTTTCTGCAGCTACCACAACAACAACCACACCCACCACCACAACAGCTGCATTTCTCTTCTGCCCAGGCAAAGAGAAGAAAATCGGTGGACGATATACACCGCCGCCGGTCGTCGGTGTCGCGCGAGTTGAACCACGACTTGATCCACTTGCTCAGCATCACTAAGAAGCTCGCTGCGTTTCTCGTGGCCGCCGATGCTGCCACCAGCCCCGACGGCAATAATGGAACCAGTAGCAGCACCAGCACCACCTTCAGTAGTAGCACGTTGCAGCCCGATGCTGTCAGCGACCATTTTCTCATTGGGTACATGAACATCCTCCAGGAGGCGCCCAAGTTTACCATTTTCGAAAAAATCTTGAAGGACTTGCTGTACTTTCTCAACTCGTACTACAACCTGAACACCAACGGTAACGCCACCAACAGCAACACCACCAATGGCAATGCCAGTGTTCCTTCTACAGTTCCCCTCAACTTGTTCAAGGTGGATGTCACATACACCATTGTGTCCCTTGGGTACATTGTCGACAAGGATTCGACCAAAGCGGTCAAGTACTTCAAGAAGGCGTGGAACTTGCTCATCAAGCAGTTGATCCCGCAGTACAACAACAACAACAACGTGCTTGACCAGATTGAGATTCTCAACAACTTGTTCCTCTTGTCGTACGTGTACTTATACTACAACTTGGAGAGCTACAACATCAACGAAGAGGAGATGGACGGCAACACCACTTCCGAGGACGTATACATCAACAACGAGGTAATTATCAATTACCTCAACGACATTAGTTTCATCATCATCTCCAACTTGAAGGACTTGACCAGCGACGGCAACTTGATCGACGCCAACATTGATTTGTTCTGGGACATTTACATTGTGTTGTCGGCGTACATAAAGACATCGCCGCCCAAGATCTACCAGATGTTCTTGACCAAGACCGTCAAGGGTAGCGAGACGTTGGTGGGGTTGATGCAGAAGTTTGCCAAGCTGTTTATCAATATCGACCGCGAAGATAACTTCCTCAAGATGGTGGTAATTGCCACGTTGCTGAACGAGTTGAAGCAACAGCAGCAGCAACAGCACCTGGGACAACAAGGTCAACACCAGAACCAGTCGCACCTGCGCCACACTAGCCTTCAACTGCCTCTGTTGTCCACCGCCAGTGCACACAGCTCTTCCTGGACGACGATTTACGACACCAAGAATACGCTCCACAATGCCATCATCTTGATCAACAAGTCGATCAACTTCCATTCCCCGGGACAGCAGCACGACCCGGCCTCGGCCACGCGGCTCTTTGAGCTCTTCAAGAAAAACCTCATCATCAGCGCCCCGCTCAAATTCCACGAGTTACTCAACAACTACGTGTTCATCCCGCACCATTACTATAACTGGGAGTTGCTCGGGTTGACCTTGAAGGAGACTTCTACGTTTGCCATCAACCACGTGTTGATGAACACCATCAACGACCCGCAGAACATGCCGAGCTTGGAGATGACACTCCGCAGTTTCTTCGACTTCAAGACCAACGTGTTGGAAATCAGCAATAACTTGAGCATCGTGTCCATGCCCTTCATTTTCCATGCGTCGTACCTCAACATGGGCATGCTTCTGTTTGACAGGTTCAACTATTTGCAGATGATCTATGTGAACATGCTTGTCATTGAGTGGTATTTGATTATGAATAAGGTATTGATTATGGTATGGTGTTCCGATAGCGTTGTGTTTGAGGACAACTATATTTTGCAGACGTTGGTGTACCTCTTGTTGGACAAGAAGCTGTGCCTTTTGAAGAAGTTGAATATTGTGGGGGGAAGCAAAGGCAACAACAGTGATGGTGGCTACGATGACAATGAGAAGCCGCTCCAGTTCAACCAGAGATGGTTCACCATTGTTAAGACCAAGTTGGATAGTATCTTTGTCACCTGGATGGACTTTATCAAGGCCAGCAATAGCACCAATGTGATTTTCAACAACAACATGGCGGTGTTGCGGCTCAATTTAAACAAGGCGATTGTCGAGTACACCCAGACCGAGGGGTTGAAGTTTAAGGAGGGAAATGACATTGACTACATGCATGGTACCGTATCCATGCAGCAGCAGAAGCAGCAACTGCAGCAGCAGCAGCAGCAGCAGCAGCAGCCTTCTGTGGGGTACAGTGCTAGTTTCTCCAGCTTTGACGATCCGCGGTACCTCAAGCGCTCCAACTCGATCACGTTGGGAATGCTTGCGCAGACTACACTTGATGATCCTCAGCTGATGGCCATGTCGAGCTCAAGTTCTGTGTCGTCGGTGAAACAGCAGCAGCAGCAGCAGCAGCAGCCACAGCCGCATCACCACCAGTTGCAACAGCAGCAGCTGGTGCAAGCGCAGCCACAGCAAAAGTACTACGGGTATTCATCCTACCCTCCTCCACCACCCATCTTGTCGTCGTCAACGACAATGAGCGCCAGCAAGCCTGAGGTGATGCTTCCGCCTATAGTCGATCGGCGGGGCGAGGAGTCGGCGTTCAACGGGGTGTTGTTGCGGAAGGAGAACATATAACCAAGGGGGGAGGCGGCTGTGTACTGGATTAGCATATATGTACCATTTTGTATCACTGTAAGGAAAGGACCTGTTCATCGGTAAGTGGAGTGTCCCATTGTGTGTGGCGCGTGGGAGGCGCGCAATTTAGCAAGAACCAAAAGTGAGCGTCTTCGAGATCTCTTTTCTGTTGACGTGTTTTCTTACTGAATATTCACCTCTGCAATTTTTTTCAGAAGCCAGAGAGAACCAACAGCCAACAACCACCAAAGCCAGTTTCTCCTCATGAAGTTTGCATTCCTCCTTGGTCTACTATTCCTCCTTGGCGTCTCCGTGTCAAAGAAGGACTTTTACCAAGTCCTTGGCGTGGAGAAGTCGGCTCTGGAGAAGGAGATTAAGTCGGCGTACCGACAATTGACGTTGAAGTACCATCCAGACAAGAACCCCAACGACGACAAGGCCCACGATAAGTTCATCGAGATAGGCGAGGCATACGAGGTGCTCTCGAACGCCGAGAAGCGGCGCAACTATGATCAGTTTGGGGACCCTGAGGGACGCCCTGGGTTTGGCGGCGCGGGCGGACACCCGGGTGCGGGCGGCAACTTTGACTTTGGCGATATGTTTGGCCAGTTCTTTGGTGGCCAGCACAGGCAGGGTGGACAGAAGGTGCGCCGTGGCGATAATGCCCAGTTGGACGTTAAGGTTGCGCTTGTGCATTTCTACAATGGCGAGATGCTCGAGTTTGACGTGGAGATGTTGAACAAGTGTGAGCATTGCGACGGCACCGGATCCGAGGATAAGCAGCTCCACACGTGCGACAAGTGTCATGGCACGGGCCACGTGGTGATGCAGGTGCAGCTTGGGCCTAATATGGTACAGCAGATACGAACCGCGTGCGATAAGTGCGGCGGCCAGGGCAAAACCGTGACCAAGGCATGTGGGCACTGCAAGGGCAATGGGGTGGAGAAGGGACCACGACACTATGAGATCTACTTGAAGCCAGGGCAAGCACGGGACTCGCCGCATGTACTTGAGGGCGAGGGTGACGCTACGCCCAATGCCGTGCCGGGAGACTTGATTGTCTATCTCCGCGAGGACTTGGATAAGAGCTGGGGCTACCGCCGCGTCAACAATAACTTGTTCCGCACCGAGGTGCTCACGATGAACGAGTCGTTGCATGGCGGGTGGGAGCGCAAGGTGGCGTTTTTCAGCACTGAAGAGTCGGTGTTAGTGTTGAAGCGAGCGCAAGGGGTGGTGGTGAGCGATGGCGAAGTGGAGGTTATCAAAGGCAAAGGGATGCCCATTTTGAACGAGAATGACGACGACCTTTTTGGGGATTTGTTCGTGGAGTACAAGGTGATTCTCCCTGGAGGTGTCAGAAAGGACGCAAAGAAGGGTAGTGTAAAGAAGGATGAGTTGTAGCAGCAGAGTAGGATAGATAGGGTGAATAAAAAGGAGAGAGAAAGAATGGGGGAAGGGGGGGGGGGGGGGGGGGGGGCAATTGAAAGAGCGGGGGGGGGGGGGAGGGGGGGGGGGGGGGGGTGGGGTTTTGCATGGCTGTGGGCGAGGCTGGTGTCGGGTATGGAGACAGTTGGGGTTGATATATATTTCGGTGGCCCCAAGAGACAGGCGTGATAGGTGTGGCGTCTGCGGCGTGAAAAAAAAAGACGAAGAGACGACATAGGCATGTGCAGTCTGAAGTGTGAAGATAGACTACATGAATGACATGACACCGAGACCAAAGACCAGA
>MXQC01000088.1:0-49622 GCA_002094185.1 Zhuliangozyma boniae | reverse complement strand
TGGATCCAAGTGCCCACCACCCACAATACCGCCAACGCAATGTGCAAAAACAAGAACAACTCGTACCAGTTCCGGCGGAAGTACAACATTGCCTGCACCAACATCAAGAACCCAGCAGCGGTTCCCAAGATGCCCCACACCATGTACCACTCAGCCATCTCTCTGGCGTAGTCTCCTCTGGGGATAGTAAGGATGGTGTAGCCGATAGAGTGGATAAAGATCAAGTAGAACATCACGCGCGCAATGTGGCGGTGGTACGTCATAAACACGGCAAAGTTCCATCCCGTGAGCCACTGCAAGAAGTTGTTGCGGCCGGCAAACAAAAAGACCAATGGCATGATCATTGTGCCGGTGATCCCGGTTCTGTCGGAAACGTAGCGCATTTCGGTGAGGTATTTGCTGTTGTACATCGGTTCGTCAGGAAGCGCCTCACTGTTTATGGCGTGCACCACCACCGTCAACAAATTGAAGATAACGACGACCACTGTTTCAAACCGACTGGGGATACTAAAGTCAAAGAGCCACAAGAACAGCTGGGACTGGGTCTTTTTCTTTCTAAAGGTGGCGGGCATGGAAACGTATTTTCTCCACCAGTTGATCACGGGCAGGGTAAGCTTCTTGGTGAACCCAGGGAATAAGACCTTGGCCCAGTTGGTAGTGGCACCGAGCATCAAGATCAAGATCCAGTACCAAAACATCGCCGCGCCGTAGTACAACGAGTAGTCAAGGTTGGCAGCGTACACCAGGTCTGATTTGTAGTACTTCTTATAATCCTCGTCGCTGAAGCGCACGGGGTAGTCCAAAATTTCTGACCTCATGTCGTAGTCCGCAGGCAACTCACGCGCGTTCTGCACAAAGTCGGCGTACGCCTCGTCAAACCAGTCGGCAGACACTTCGTAGCCTCCGTAGTCAGAGCACTCTTCCACTAAGGTATTTTTGATGAACGTGTTGTTGGCTTTATAATGGACAAAACACCCAGCATAAGTGGCAAGACCTGCCTTTGTGGAGCACCAGCAAGGGTCGCGGCCCCTCGATTCGCAGAAAGAAGCGAAATTTCCAATCACGTCGCCACAAGCCTGCATAGGCACACCTGGGAGCTGGTAAGTGAACGACTTGGACCTCCCACTGGCTGAAGCTAACCGTACGATTGCTAACAAAAAGAGCAAAAAGTGGAACCTGGCCATTGCTTCTGTGGGGTATAGGCTGGTGTGTGCTGCTGCTGTTGCTTCGCAAGAGACTATATGGAAGAAATCAGGATCATTGGGGCTACATTTATATTTTTCCAGGCAAAGAGGAGGTAAGGGCAGAAACAGCAGGGATGAGAATGCCGTGCCGTGTGTTTGCAATGGCATATAATCCTATTGGTTGGTAGGGCGATGTCTGCAAACACTTACACTTCAAATGAAGACCTTTATTTTGCATTTCTTGCATTGAACTTTTGGCGCCAAGAAAAAACAAAAAGGTTTGCTCTAATTTGGAACACCTCATAACCCCCATCCTTCTCCCCCTCCACCGCCACCGCCACCACATCCCCTTCTCCTCCTCGTCAACTCTGTTGGAGTTGGTTCATGGGTTAGAAGATAAGAAACAGAAATGCAAAAGTATTCATTGTCCCTGCACAGAATTTACGTACCTTGCACGACTGGCTTACAACTGTTGGCCATCTACACAGAGAGCTTCTACTCTGGTGTGTAAGTACTGGGAGCACTGCGGTATGCTAGCTAGTACCTATTTGTGTTGGAACTGAGAGATGAGGTGCAGTGAGATGAGACGAGAGGAGGTTTGCCTGAGACCACCCAAATCTTGACGCATAATACCAGGTGTCACCTACCACTACATGCAATAGTGCGCTAAAGCAAAGCCATCTGCAGAGCATAAAAAGGCGACTGTGCATAACCCGACTACGAAATAGCTTGATTTTCCTTGCTTGGTCCAATCAGATAAGATGAATTATGGAAAATAGCAAGCGCACACCATGGAACCTGGCTACAAAGAGACAGTGCTACTATGCCTCGGGTAACGGAATGCAGCATGTACCATCGGGCCGACTACGCCTCATGTGTTTGTCGACATATGTTCAGTTCTAACTAGTGGATGAGGGAAAGGGGAAAGCAAGAATGGTGTCTCAATAATCAAAAGCAATTTTGGAGCCAGCCAATAGAAGGAGAGAGGTACGTCTAGGCGGAGAATCAAAACCATAATCACCCCATTTTCCTGCCAATTGTAGATCCAGCGCCAATAATATGCCTAAGTCGCTGTGCAGATACAGTCCTGCTCCGGCCAGTCAGCCCTGCCCGGGCCAATCAGCCGTCCTGCAAATGGCATCGACATAAAACAAAAATAATAAAACTAGATCGTATGTAGTAGAAACAAAAAAATCAGCAGGGATTCAAGTAAACCCATCATCCTGTACCTTTCGAGCGATGAATGCCGGCTCGCCCCCTTCCCCCCCTCTTACTGACCATTCACATAGTCCATCAACGCATGCAACACGTTCTCCAAGCTTGAGTAGAAGGCGCAGTAGTCGTTGACATCCACAAAGTTGTTGCGCAAGTCATAGTAAATCTTTTCATTCAACCGAATCAACTCGGACCGCGTGTCCTCCGTCAGCGCCACCGCATTCGTTGCCACAAACTGCTGGAATGGGTGGTGTCGCAGCAGCACCAGCAGCAGCCGCGGCAGGGAGTCAGTTGTGGGTTGGGGCACGTCCATCACGTTGAACAAGTCATTCATGTTCACCAAGGTGGCTGTCACCTGGTAGTCAAAGAACTCGATGCGGGGAGCATCGAAGGACTTCCCCGTGGGAGACCCTGCTCCCCCACTTTGTGAGGTGAGCTCCACCTTGTTGTACTGGCTGATCAACAGCACAATGCCATACGTCTTGAGAATGTACTCCCACGTGAGGTTCGTCAACGAGAGCATGCGCTTATACTTTTCATTCTTGAACCATTTGCGGTTGAGAATGAACAACGTCTTGTTGATGAGTTTCACGTAGATGCAGAGCTCGTTCATGGTCATAAAGTCGTACTTGAACTTCACGGTGATGATGATAAACATGAGAATCACCGAGTCGATGGGGATGGTGCGCTTGATGTACCAGTTGTACTTGCCAAACTTGATGAAGTCGTTGTACTTGAGGAAATCGTTCAAGTTGTGCAATATCAGCGGGATGAGGTTGTTGTCGATATTGTTGTACGAAAAGTCCTCAAACTGGTTGAACCGCAATAGCGAAATGGACGACTTTTTGAAGTTCTCGATAATGTTGGCCTCCACAATGTGGCCAAATGTGTCGCCATACCGGTCAAGTGAGAGGGCGCTACCGCTCTTAGACTCGACTGCACGGTTGCTGCCACTACCACCACCCACGTCCTCTTCCCCGTGGCCACGGCTATTGCTGCCTCTGCTATTGCTCCGGCTACTCCGGCTGGGCTCGCTCAAGAGGATCTTCTTGTGGAGCAACATCAACGCCCGGTCCACAAAGCTCCAGCAGTGGTTCTTGACAAAGTTGACCAAGTTCATCTCTTGCACCGTCTGCGGCGGCTCCATGGCATGGAACTTGTTCATGGTGTCGATACTCTGCTTCACCGAAAAATAGTACTCGATGATCCGCTGCTTCATCCCGTCTACTTGCCCCGGGGTTATGTTGGCTAGCACGCCGTTGTGCAAATGGTACACCAAGTCGCTCAAGATCCGGTCGTACCGGAACTTGATGTTCATCGAGAGCACGCTGACATTGAGCTTGCGCTTCGCCACGTTACCCAAACGGTCAAACACGGGTTCCTCTTCGTCAGGCATCAACACGTTGAAATCGTCGCTGCGGCAGTTGGGCGGGAGGCAGAAATTGTGCGATGTCAATGCGTCCAACCCGAAAATGACCCACCAAAGCAACCTGCGGAATTTCACCACCTCCCAGTCGCTGATGCGCAACGTGATCACGGGGTCCTTGTGGAAATGCAAGAACTTAGCGTACCGGATGATCTGCGACATTTCCATCGTTGAGGGATTGGGCGACGTTGACTGGATAATCACATTCCCGAGCAATAACGGGATTGTCTTTATGCCATGCGGGTAGTTGTAGTACTGGCAAATACAGTTGAACGCCTTCAAGTAGTTGGCAATATCCTGGTTGAGCAAGAGATTGTCGTACTCCTCAAACTCGGAGATGGCCGCCGCGTACAAGATGGGGAAGTACAACGTGCAGAACTGGAGGTAGTTAAAATCGCAGTCAGCAGCGTCCGCTGTCGCCTTCAAGTCCCAGTACCGCGTGTGTTCCTTGACAAACGCTTCCATGTTCACAACAATGGGGAGTAACAAGTGTACCGAGTTGATGTACCGGTCAATCAACTCAAACGAGCGCACGCGGCTGGGCAAGTGCTTCGACAAGTCCTCGAGCAAGTGTGTGCTTTCGTAGTAGGTGTTGGTGCCGTAGAGGTAGTTGATGGTGGTAGCGGGGTTCGACGAGAGGGAGTTAAGCGAATTGTGCAAGGCCGGGTTATTCACCTGAGAAATGTGTGACTGGGACAGGACTTGCGGGAGGGGCTGTTGGGAGAGTTGGTTCTGGTTCTGGTTCTGGTTCTGGTTTTGCGCCTGCGCCTGCGCTGGCTCGACTTGTAGGTTCATGGGCGAGTTCAACGCCGAGGAGAACATCGTGTCGGGATTAGCAAGCGGGAACGAGCTGAGGTTGAACGAGATGGACTCGCTGGTAAAGTTTCCAGTAAAGAAATTGTTGGTGATATTGGACTGCGACTGTTGCACGGGTGGACACCGCTGAAGCTGGTGGAACTGTTGTTGCTGTGTTCCCTTTTCCATCTCCTCAACATGTAGATCCTCTCCTGGTGAAGACAGCTCCTTCTGTTCTGGCTCTTCCTGAACCACTTCTTGCTCTTCTTCCTGTTCCTCCTCCGGCTCCTTCCCCAGCTCTTCTCCCTGCTCCTCCCCCTGCAGGTGGTTGTTCAGGTGGTAGCTCAACGCATCCACATCGCTGCCACTAGGAGGCGTGGGGATGTGGTGGCCCAAATACTCGTTCATCTGCTTAAAGTCGTCATCAACGCTTGTCTCCACGCTCGAGGGTGCAAACACCGTCGACGCCGAGTGCGTGGGCGAGAGGCTCACCGACTTGGCGGTGGTGGTGCTAGCACTGGCGGCTCTGCCACTCTCATGGTCCAGCTCTAACCCTCTAATCATTCTCTCATCAAGCGAGAGCCGGCTCGTTTTCTTGCCCCCGCGCGACACGCGTTCGTTGATAAAGTACGAGCACTTTTGGCTCAACTTGGTGCAGTTGTCGCACAGAGGATACTGTCGCGAGCACTTGACCTTCTTCGAGTGGCAGTACACGCAGCTGAGGATCTTCCTCTGCCGGTGGGGCTGCTTCTTAATCATTTTGCCGTTGGCGGCCGCGATTGCCACGGTGCGGGTGCATTCGGGTTTTTGCTCCTGCTTGAAATGCATCCCCAAGGACAATAAGGGATATGGTAATAGGCTTTATGCTATAGGGTTTGCGACAGTGTGAAAAGGTCTTGCTACGGTGGTCTTCTCTTCTTCTTGCAGTCTGCTACTTCTTGTGGGTACGCCCGCGGTGTTATGTAATCAGGGGGAGGCGGGCTTGTGGAATCGGTGTAATGCTGATCCTAGCTGAAACTGGGTGGGCCGGGGATAGGTGCACGTTCGCAAAGGAAAGAAAGGGAGAGAGACAAGCGTCCCTCCTTTCAACAAAAAAAAAGACAATAGCAGAAAATAAGAACAAGAACAAGAACAAGAAGAAAAAGCCAATTCGGGTAGACTAACCGAATGGAACACCGACAATGGATGACCGGAGGAATAGGGGGTGAGGAGGTAATCTTGTATGAGAGGACCGGGCCAGGGCGGGGCCAAGAGACATGGCAATACAAACTCCGTCCCACCCGCTCGTGAAAACCATTATCACTTGGCCGCGCTCTTGACCTAGCCCATAGCAGCTCTACCCTCTACTGCGCGACGGTAGTCTTTCTCTCCTTTTGGCCTCAGGACAATGCTCTGCCCGCTCCGTGGGTGGGACAATGGCTCCAGCACAATCGTGAGAAAAATCAGGCCACCGATTGCACTTTAGTGACTGCAAACTTCGACCCCACAAAAATGATCATGTGAAGGGTGGAGAGAGTCGGAGCTGGAAGGTGGAGCACGGTGTGAACAAAGGAGGCATCGTCGCTTATTGTGTGTCGGTGTTTTTCATTGGCTTGCCGCAGTGTGTCTCTCTCCTCTTCTCCCCTTTCTTGTGCGTTGTTCCAAAAAAGTGCGGGGGAAGGAGGCTGATGCATGGGCTTCTCATACAAGTGGCACAAATCCACTCCTGTTCTAATCGCCGATACCAGCCTCAAACACCGGCGGAAATATGGATTGAGGCCCAGGAGAAAACAAACGTTTGCCGACGCAGCTACAAGGCCACTTTTCATTCTGGTCCAATTCATGGTTACTTTTTTTACTTTTTACTTGCATCTACAATATGAAGTCTCCTTTTAGCTGTAGTTCTCTCCCTAGCTGTAGTTTTCTCCCCTGGCTGTGCTTCTCTTGCTGTGTTTCTCTGGCTGTGTTTCCCTAGCTCGATCCAGACACCACTAACTTCTGCAAGTGGGTCATAAACACCTGTAACGACACGTCGTCCGTCAACACAATGGCGCCTGAGTTGGTCATATACTCGGCCGAGTTGTAGGTAACACTAGGGTTTAACTTGGAGTACAAGAACCGTGCCTGCGACCCGCCCTCCTCGGTGTCAATAAACCGCGGCAACGGGTACCGGTCCGCCAACAACTCCGCCGCCTCGTGCTTGGGCTCCTCCAACAACTGCTTGAAGTTAGCATACTCCTCCTGGTCTTGGTAGTTGGCCTTACGCCACTGAGCAATGGTCTTGCCGTGGAAAATCAAAATGTGGAAAAACGTATCCAACAACAAGATACAGTCGTCGCGGATCGACACCGAGTCCAACAATACCGGCTCGGGCTCCGCGTCCAATGCGAACGACGTGAGCGTGGGCTGAATCATCACTAACGAGTTGCTCGTGTCCTCCGTTAGCAACACGTGCCGGTAAAAGGCCGTCTCGTCGGGCGAGTTGTTGAACACCTGCAAGAACTGCGACCGCCGCAAGTAGTAGATAAACTGCGGGTACAACTGGAACTGTGGACCCAACCGAAACGACTCCTCCTGGTCCTTGCGGTAGTCGGCAAACTTCTGGCACAACTTGATCAACATGCGATCGACCCACCGCAACACGTCGGCGCCATCGTCCTGCTCCGCCTTGAACAACGTCACACGCGCCATCAACACCGCCGCTGCCTCCTGGTCAAACGACTGCGTCAACATCTGCTCGTCCGACGTCAAAAAGTTCGACACGGTGGTGACCCGCACCCGGTACTGCCCGCTCGCGTGCTGGTAGTGGGTGATAAACTGAATGTACGACTGTGCGTTGGGCAGCAACTGCTGCGTGTTGGCCACATCGAAAAACACTGCGTACGAATGTCTGGGGGAGGTGGCGCACAACCGGTAGTGCGAGGTGCCGCCAATTCCCAACTCATTCTCGGACACGTTGGCTGTTTTGACCCCCAACGACGACGCGTGCCCAATCAACCCAGACACCTTCAACTCCTTCGAGGTGTGCACCTCGAGCGTGCCATTGAACCCCATGAGCAAAGACCCGTCTGAGTCCTTGTTGAACAACCGGAGGTACGACCGCTTGAAAATGGACGTGGTGAACGCGTCTGACAATAACAACGTGCCGCCGGTGGTGCTGCACAAGTTCTTCATCTCCAACATCCCAATCTGGTCGTAGCATCCGGCAAACACGTCCACCGTGTGCGAGTTCTTCACGGCCTTGGCGGCAATGGCATCGTAGTACTTGGTCGCCTTCTTAAAGTGCTTGGCGCTGTCTTTGTCAATGTCCGAGTGTGATCTAATGGGTTCCTTCAACTCGGGCCCCACAATGAGCCCCGGGTTCATGGTCCCCGGCCCGGCGGCAAACAACATCACGCGCGCGCCAAATCCAGGAAACGTCAACCCCAACAAGCTCGTGGCCACATTCAACGCAGCCCCCGTGCACCGCAAGGGCCGCGCGCCGTTGGCCACCGCCCAGGGGTTCTTCTGCAAGTTCTCCAAGATCGACGTCAACTGGAATTCCACATCCTCAAGCGGCAAAAAGAACCGCGTCAACGAGTTGGCAAAGGGCGAGTTCGCCTGCTTGCCTAACTGCTGCTGCTGTAGCGCCGCCTGGCCCAATGCAGGCGCCACGGGCCGGTTCAACATCTCGCTGATCTGCTTCTCGGTATAATCTTTGTCGCCGCGGAAAATGTAGCTCCGGTTGATCATCTCGCTGCCCAAGTCGTGCACCTGAATAATGGTGCCGTACGTGATCAACCCCACGAGAGAGTTGGAGGGCAAGTAGTTGAACGACACGATGATGTCCTCAATCAACGCCTGCAAGTTCTCTTCGTCCTGGCACAAGTCAATCACGAAAAAGAAAATGGGCGGGTTCTGTACGGGGCGAGCCGTGATGTACTCCATCGTCGAGCTCGTGGACTGCAACTCCAACGGCAAGTTTTCGGGCGAGATGCCGTGGTAGTGTGCGGGCAACGGGTTGCGGTACTGGCACAACGGACACCGCCAAAACCCGTTGGGGTCCACGGCGCAGTAGCAGTTCAAGATCAGCTTACACGGCTGGTTCGAGCAGTACACGGGGTCGTACGCGGCGATGGGCAAGTCGTCACGCTGCTTTAAGGGCGTGTACATGGCCCCCGTGGGCACCACAATCTTGCCCGCCTCCGCCTTGGTGGAGGGAAACGCATTCCACGCAAAACGGACGCCATTGATGTCCTCGGCTTCTTCAAAGTCCATGGTGGTGCAGAGGTGGTGTTGATGTCGCTGTCGCTGTCGCTGGTGAGGGAATCAACAACTCAAACCACTTTGGTTGGCGTTTTTGTTGTGCTGGCAGATTTTCTCGTCTCCAACACACTGCTATTTTTTCCACCTCGTTGTCCTTTGTCGAATTGGCACTTGGAGTGGCAGTCGTGCGAGTTGGCAAAAGAGCAAGTCACATGCTTTATCGGCTGGGAATGATGCGAGCGGGCTCCGCAAAACTGCTACACCATGTTTGCATCCATTACTCCTCCTTCCACTCCTCTTTCTGCTTCGGTTTTATTCTCTTTCATATACTACATACAGCCAAATCTATGTCTCGATCTCGTCCTCCACCTTGACATCCACATCTGGCCCCACATCGTCCTGGATCAACTGCTCTTGGTTGTGGTGCTCGTGCTCTTGGTGGTGCTCGTGCTCTTGGTGGTGCTCGTGCTGCTGCTCGTGCTGCTGCTCGTGCTGCTGTTCCTGCTGGAGCTGCCCCTGCTCGAGCTCCTGCTCATCGAGCCCTAGTGCCCGCCTCATATCAGCAATTTGTCCGTGCAACTCGCGGATATACCGCGACGCTAACTCCACCGTGGTGGCCTTGGACGGGATACTCACCTCGTCGTGATACTTTTGCGGAATCAAGCTGCCCAACTCGTGCACGGCCATGTTCATCCGATTGCGCCGGCCCTGCTCGGCCAACTTGTGCGATGCCTTCTTCGTGGGCGGTTTCTCGGGCTTGCGCAGGATCTTAGGCGACGAGGACGCCGACGAGGACGAGTTCAGCTTGCTGTAGCTGGACTTGCGCGACAACTGCTTCTTGCCCTCCTGCTGCTCTTCCGCGAGCCGACCCATGGTGAAGCCCATCAATGGCGTGCCATTGACATCGGCGGGCTTGCGGCTGGGTGGAGGCATGTCATTGCCACCAGCAGAAACAGAAACGCCGGCGCCGGGATCAGAAACACCACCACCACCACCACCGTTGTCACTGCAGACCTCCACGTCGTCCATGTCTTCGCCCTTGGCAGACTCGGGCAATTTTTCAAACGGCGTTATGTTGTAGGCGCCGTTACGCGCCTTGACAGACGGCGAAATGTAGCTCTTGGACCCCAGCAACACGGGCGTGCCGTGTGGTGTTCTCCTCTTGTGCGGCTTGCTGTGCTCCTCAGGGGGCGCATACATCGAGCTCGCCGACCGTCTGCGGTTGCTCTCCGACAATGACGGCTGCGCATTCAACGCGGGCGACGTCAATGGCTCAAACGCCGCGTGCACCGCCTGTTGCTGCTGCTGCTGCGAAAAGCCTGCCGCGCCCTTATCCATAGGCGTCACCGCGGGCGACACCAAGGGCGTGAACACGGCATCGGGACGCACGTGCTGCGAGGGCGGCTGCTCTCTGCCATTACCAGGACCACCCACACTGCTTCCACCACTGCCGCCTGCACCTCCGCTACTGCTCCCCGTGGTGAAAACCTTGCTGGACGAGTTTTGCCGGTGGAAGTAGTGCTGGTGGTTATACGATTTGTCGTTTTGGCCTGGAAGGATGGGCGACACAAATCCGGCAGGATTGCCCGCGCTCTCGCGTGTGTGCTCCTTCTTGATCTTATCAGCTGCCACCAAACTCGGTGTCTGCTCCAGTGGCATCGTGGGCGGGAACGCCGACGACACCTGGTCGGGATTAAAGTCCAAGTCGTCGGGAATCATAAAGTTCATGTGGTCGAGCTCGAAATCGTAGTGGTGCTGCGCTGGCGGTGGTGGGGGAGGGCCGCTGCCTACGGGCGTGGGGTGGTTCGACCCTGTGCCTGTGCCTTGGAGGTACAGACTCGGGGTGTTGCCTGCAGAGGGGGGCTGGAACTGGCCTTGTGGTAGTGGTCCCTGGTGCTGCTGCTGCTGCTGGTGCTGCTGATGCTGCTGCTGCTGTTGGCCCTGGCCCTGATGCTGCTGCTGTTGTAGCTGCACCTGCGTTTGCGCCTGGGCGTGCTGGTGTTGCTGGTGGTGGTGGTGGTGGTGGTGTGGGTGGCGCCCCTGCTGCGGCTGCGGCTGGTATGGCTGCGGCTGCGGCTGCGGCTGCGGCTGTGGCTGCTGTTGCTGCTCCCGGCCATGGAGAATATGGTGTCCCTGTTGCGGCGGCTGTAGTGGGGGCGGTGGCTGCTGGCCCTGGAGGTGGTCATACAAGTTCTGCTCAATCAGTTGCAAGTAAGCCTGGTCCGACTCGTTAAAGTTGGACGGTGTGTTGGTGACATGCGGTGTAGGCTGCTGCGACGACAACTGGATGTTGACAGGAGTGGACTGGTTGGAGTGCGACTGCTGGTGCATGATCGTCTGGTTGTGTGCCTGATCTAGATCGGGGTAGTATGGCGATTTGCTGGGCGTCGTCCCGTCGCCCATGTGGTCCGGCGAGAACGCAGTTGTCCACGTCTGCAGTTCCATCGTGAAGGTCTGATCTGTAAGAAAACGGCTCTTCAGCTGGTTCTTAGCCAGGTCCCTTCTTTCCTTTCTCCCTTTTTCCTTCCTGATGAAAAGGCTCTTCTTTCAACACTCTTGCCAGAGGAGTGTTTTTGCCGAGGCTTTTTTAGGTTCTCCGTTTGTTCGCTGTAGATTGGCCCACTTGTTGTGTTGTCTTGTACCTGGAGTACCTGGTGTAACTGGTATGTCTGTTGGCGTGTCACTGGTGAGTATCGGGGCCTGTGAGGAAAGCAAACAACCTTGGGAAAGAACTGGCAGTGAAAACAGCGTCACTGATCCGGCAGAAATGTGTTGTGGACTGTGTATGGTGTGGGTGTGTGTATTTTTCTTTCCTTTTCTTCGCTTGTGCCCTTTTGGAATCCCCAACCTCTGTGCGACGATTCTGCTTTTTTTTCGCTTTGGCTTTGTCCTGTTTATTACTATTGTCTTGCTTTACCTGGCTTGCTTACTGGTCTTACTTACTTGCTGTACAGCGCACTCCTTTGGCCTTCGGCGGTGTTTGAGGGGCTTTCCGCTTTTAATGAGAAAGTAAAATTACTCAAGAGGGGCCCACGTGTCTAACTTTGTGCGGCTCATAAGATACTTACTGCTGCGTGGATGTTCTGCTTTTTTTGTGCTCTTTTTTGAGGAGGAAGGAGAGAGACGGGATATATTTCCTACTTTGGGCAAAACACCGAGGAGGCGGAAGAGAGGAAGCCCAGAGAGAGACAGACGTTGTCGTGCAGTATCCCCGTTTCTTGTCTAATGCTCAGAAGACAGGTATCCGCGGCTTATGATTTACGCACACACCCACACACGGGATTTGCAAGCAGAGATGGGACAGGCCAAGGCATAAATGAATGGTCCCATGCGTCACACTACAGCTGCTGGATGCTCCTTTTACCGCCTCTCGCGCAGACTCGCTGCACGCACGTGTCACTTGGACACGTACCATTTTGCCCCGGGTCGGCCCACGCGAGCACACAAAATCGGCAATTTCAGCCGTGATTTCCCGCGCCACTCAGCATTGGACAACTGTGCTGTTTGTTCGTCAAAGTGGGTTCTCTGACTCTGTCTTGCCACCTCCTTTTCTCGGAAATCTCATTACGTCACTATTTACATAGTCTACCTTTGTCACACATGGTGTAGTTGCAAAAAACAAACGAAGTCAACAGGAGGGCACACTAGCAGGGGAGCACGCCGACTGTGGGGTCACCGCCTACGCCGTGGGCATCGGATCATTCAAGATGTCTCTAATCTCATCCGCCTTCTTGCCCTTCTTGATCACAGTGTTGCTCATTGTCTTCTCCTTGGTGATGGCCTCGCCGCGTATTATCTTTTCCATCTCGTCCTTGGTCAACGTTTCATACTCCAACAACCCCTCGGCCAACCGCTTCAACTCCACCCGCTTCTCGTGCAACAACTGGCGCGTGCGCTCCTCCGACGTCACAAGGAAATCCCGCACCTCGTTATCGGCGAGGTTCTTGATCTGCGGCGACCACGAGTCCCAGTTGTCGCTCAACCGCACGGGTCCAATCTTGTCACTCATCCCGTACGACGTCACCATGGCGCGCGCCACCCCTGTAGCGTTCGCCAAGTCCGACGCACACCCCGAGGTGACATTCTCTTTCCCGTTGATCATTTCCTCGGCAATCTTGCCGCCCATGCACACGTCCAACCGCGCAAAGCACTCTTTCTTGGACATGTCCACCTTGTCCATCTCCGGCAACTGGAACGTGACCCCCAACGCACGGCCGCGGGGCAAGATCGTCGCCTTGTATAAGGGCGTGGCGCCCTGCGAGAACATGGCCATGATAGCGTGGCCCGCCTCGTGGTACGCCGTGTTGATGCGCGACTCCTCCGTCAACACCATCTTCTTCTTCGCCGCGCCCATCAAGATCTTATCTTTGGCCCACTCAAAGTGGCCCATGTCCACCGCCGGCGCCGATAACTGCGACGCGTGCACCGCCGCCTGGTTAACCAAGTTCATCAACTCGGCGCCAGACAAGCCAGGGGTACCGCGCGCAATGATCGAGGGATCCACATCGGCTGCGGTCTCCACGTTCTGCATGTGGTGCTTCAAAATGGCAATGCGCCCGCGCACGTCGGGCAAGTCCACCACCACCTCCTTGTCAAACCGCCCGGGCCGAGTCAACGCCTTGTCCAACGACTCGGGGAAGTTGGTGGCGCCAATGATAATGATCCCCTCTGTCTGCGAGAACCCGTCCAACTCCACCAACAACTGGTTCAACGTCTGCTTGGCGTATGCCTGGTCCTTGGGATTCCGCTTGCCGCCAATGGCGTCCAACTCGTCAATGAAAATAATCGCAGGCGACTTTTCGCGCGCCTGGCCAAACAACTCGCGGATCCGCTTGGCGCCCACGCCCACGTACAACTCGTCAAACTCGGATCCAGACATAAAGAAAAAGGGTACGCCCGCTTCGCCAGCCGTAGCCCGTGCAAGCAACGTCTTACCGGTACCTGGAGGGCCGGTCAATAACACGCCCTTGGGCAACTTTCCGCCCAAACCGGTAAACTTGGAGGGGTCTTTCAAAAAGTCGACAATCTCCTCCAACTCAGCGCGCGCCTCATCGCACCCTTGAACGTCGCTGAACCGCACTGTCGACTGCGACACGTCCACGGACTTGTCGTTAACCTCGGCATTCTTGAAAATGGTGCCGTTTTCCACCAAGTAGTTGAACGCGTTGGTGGCGCCGTACGTCAACAACGCCACCGGGATCAACCACTTGAGCCACTTGGACAAGATCGTCAAGAGTGACTCGCTGACAATAACGTGCACGGGCTCGTACCGCGACCCAAAGCCGTGTGGCAAGGTAGAACCGGCTGTGGCAGCTACACCAACGCCAGTGGTAGCGGTGGCGCCCACCTGGTGGTAGGCTGCCAAAGACAGCGCCACCTGCTCGGCCTTGCCCTTTTTCCCGATCTTGTTTAACGCGTCAATGTACAACGTGGTGCACTCAGGCGATGCCGCGATACCAGGAGTCTCGTACCGCTGCACGACAATGTGCGGGTAGTTGTTGGCCAACAAGCACTTGTAAAACTCGGCCTGCGCCACCGTGTTCTTGATGTCGGCGTTGGCGAGCTGTTCCTGCGACTGCAACAAATTGATGGTGGCGTGCGAAACGTGGCGCCTCGCCGCCACGGGAGTAGAAAACTTGACGGCGCCGACAAACCCCGGGGCAAGGGCCGCGTACGGCTGTCTGTACACGAGACGGGAAAGTCCTACCCTGGATAACGTATTCATGTGGATAGGTAGATGCTTGGGTATGCTAGGTGGTGATGTTTTTTGGCGTGTATGGGTTCTTTTTGGCTTGAGTCTCAGGGGAGATCCCTTGTTGCATGTGGTACCACGAAAGAGGGAGAGAGGAGAGGAAAGAAAAATTTGATGATTAGGTCACCTGCGTGCGCCGACCAAAAAAAGAACCAAAAATGACCTAGAACGTTCCGGAACCTGTGACTGCAAAAGATGGGAGAGAGGGTGGTGAGAGGATATGAGGGAAGAGGGGGCTGGGTATGCATTTGTGGACGAAAGAACCTTCCGGTAGGCATGTGGAGACAATTATGTTACTACCCCTACGTGGCGGGTACAATTTAATCAAGTTTTAGCAGAAACACCAACAAAAACATGACACTGGATATTACTAGAGAACCGCCTTACATTACAATTCATCAGCTACATCCCAAACGTCCACAATTTAGAACAACTTACAGGTATCCGCCAAGAAAAGAGACTGTGTCCACTCTTCTGCATCACGTGACCATGGAATACGCGGAGGAGCGAGCGATTTTCTGTCTGCTTTTTTTGGGCCCAAGGACACGTCTTGCGGTATCTCAGGAGTCTCTCTCAGGAGTCTCCCCTTTGAAGAAACAGCACAAACGCAGAAACCCCCCACAGCCAGGCATACCCGGAACGTCCTTGCATCATTAACACCATAACACCCAATCATTAACACCATAACACCAGTTTCTTTCTCCTGGCTTAGTCTTCTTCCTCCATTGTTTATACGTCCTCCTTCGCCATGGCTTTTTTTGAAGCCTTCAGAGACAAGGCGTTGAGCACAATTGGCCTGGTGTTGGACAAGAGGAGCAACACCACGTTGACCAAGGAGCAGGTGTTTTGCCAGCAGCACCGCATCCCCGATGGTGAGACCGTGATCTACGAGTCGGCTGCCGAGATTGGCGTGCAGTCCACCAATTCCACCCACAACCCCGCCGCTGTCGCCACTTCCGTCTCCGACGAGGCGTTCCCCCAGGGCCGATTATACCTCACCCAGCACTTTTTGATCTTCAAGGACGCCTACGACAAGAAAAACTGCTCCTTCAGCCTCCACCTCTCCACCGTCAAGAAGGTGGAGCGATTACCCTCCCCGGAATACGGGTTTGCGTTTATGGTGGCCACCTACAGCAAGTTGCACATCACCATCTGGCTCGTGGGTATCCGCTCTGACAGCGAACGGTTTGCCCAGCACTTGAAGGTGGTGTTGCGCAAGAACCTTGCCAACGTGGGCAACTTGCAGCCGTTTATCCAGACGTGTTACTCCGAGTACTTGTTGGCCAAGAACAAGGTGTCGACCGAGAATGTCGAGCATGTGCCTCCCGGTGGCTTGGGCTTGGTGTTCAAATTCCCCGGCAACCCGCAGGAGTTGCGCGACAAGTCCAAGATGCGGCTCTGGTTTGACTTGTTCCGCGAGAATGGGCGCAACTTGTCGCTCATCAAGACGCCCATGTTCTACAAGTTGGTGCGTGTGGGATTGCCCAACCGCCTCCGTGGCGAGATCTGGGAGCTTTGCTGCGGTTCCATGTACTTGCGGCTTGATAACCAGGGTGGATATGCGCAGCTTCTTGAGAGCAATCGTGACAAGAAGTCGTTTGCAATCGAGGAGATTGAAAAGGACTTGAACCGGTCGTTGCCCGAATATGCCGCCTACCAGACGCCCGAGGGGATAGAGCGGTTGCGGCGTGTGTTAACGGCCTACTCCTGGAAGAATCCCGAGGTGGGCTACTGCCAGGCCATGAACATTGTGGTGGCAGCGTTGCTCATCTACATGCTGGAAGAGCAAGCGTTTTGGGCCTTGAACGTGTTGTGCGACCGTATTGTGCCCGGCTACTACTCCAAGACCATGTACGGTACCTTACTCGACCAGCGGGTGTTTGAGTCATTGGTACAGAATACCATGCCGGTGTTGTGGGAGCACATCACCAAGAACGATATCCAGTTGTCGGTGGTGTCGTTGCCGTGGTTCTTATCCCTTTATTTATCGTCGATGCCGCTCGTGTTTGCTTTCCGCATCCTCGATATCTTTTTCATGCAGGGGCCCAAGACGTTGTTCCAGGTGGCGTTGGCGGTGTTGAAGCAGTGCGGCGAGGAGTTGTTACGCACCGCTGACGACGGCGAGTTTATATCCATTATCAAGGACTACTTTCTCACCTTGGATAAGCCGGTGCACCCCAACGCCCACAACACCAAGAACCGCAACATCACCAAGTTTCAGGACCTCTTGGTGTGCGCGTTTAGGGAGTTCTCCATTGTCAACGACGACATGATCAACACCCACCGCAACCGGCACCGCGACTCGATCTTCCAGAACATCTCCACGTTTGTCAAGCGCACGGAGATCCGTAACTTGCCGCGCACTAACAACATCCCCGCGCCCGTGCTTGAGGTGTTATACGACCGGTTCTACTCAGTGGTAGAAACTTCCAACATCACCAAGGGCACGGGCGCCAGCACCATGGACTTTAAAGCATTTGCCAGGTTCATGACCGAGATCTGCGACTGGGTGTCGCCGGAGGACTGTCAGGGGGGAGGAGAGAGAAGTGGCGGTGGCGCTAAGGATAGTACTCCTCCCTTTCTCACGCGGCTCTTTACCCACTGGGATTCAGAGAACCAGGGGGTGCTCACGTTTGCCGACTTGCTTGTGGGCTTGAATCGACTCGTAGACCCCGATTTGATGACGACCATCACCAACTTCTTCGAGTTGTACGATGTGAAGCACAGCGGCAAGATCGACCGCGAAGGTATCTTGCAGATCTCCGAGGACTTGTTGTACATCACCACACCGTGGAAGGAGGGCTACTTGTTGGACGAGATGACGCGAACAGCAGTGGAGAACGAGGTGGCCGAGAAGATCTACCGGTCGCAGTTGGAAAAGAGCACCAGCGAGGAAGCGAGCAACGGTGCCAGCAGCAAGGACGCTACCCCACCCCATGGCTCCCAGCCGCAGATCAACTTGCCCTCGAACGTGCCTGTAGACCACGAAAAGTTTGCCAACCAGCAAACCGAGCGGTACTTACAGGCAGCAAGCACGTTTATTCAGCGCGCGTTTGAGTATGCACAGCCCGAGGAGGAAGAGTTGCTCATCAAGGACCTCGCCATCGATACCAAGATTGCCCACAATGCTGCGTTGAACCCCAACACCCCCGTATTTGTCAGCTTGCCCACGTTCCGCATGGTGGTGTTGGCAGACGAGACATACGAGTTGCTTTTCAGCACCACCTTGCGCTGCGCCACCCACATTGACCGGCCCTTGGACGCCAAGTTCAACCCGATCCGTAACTTGCGCGACATGTTTGACGGGTTGCTCGCGGATGGGAAGAAGGTGGCGACAAAGGTGCGGTTGAGAATGGACTCACGCGCGTCGCAAAACACACCCTCGTCCAATTCCAGCATGCGCTCGGGCAAGAGCAAGACTGAGACCACCCTGATCGACGAGGAAGATGAGGAGCACGATGACGATTTTGGAAATGTGGACATTGACGAGCGCGACAAGGACTTGCTTCTCTCCAGCGAGGCCCAAGTGCTTGTGGACCCTGTGAGAAACAAGCCCGCGAGCCAGGGCGAGCTCGCACGGTTCCACCAGGCCGAGATCAACGCCTCGGAAAACCTTATAGAGTTTGAAACGTAGAGTCCCAACAGCCCAGAAATGCAATGGAAGAAATTTGTATGAAAAAAGATAAACATCGGCTATAGTACTAAGACAAATCAGAAAAAGTATCCACCACGGAACATATCTTGCCAGTAGGTGGTGGGAGGATCTTTCACCTCTCAACGGTCCTTGGAGCCAAATAACTTTCTCAACTTGCCAAACTTCTTCTTCTCTTTGGGTGACGCTACCTCGCTCGCAGGTTGTGAAGATGCACCGGAAGCAGCCGTGAACGCACTGATATCTGATGCAATACGTATGCGGGGCTGCGTGTTGGCGACGCCAGCACTCACCGGCGTCGTCACGCGAGCACGAGAAAGATCTTCATCCGAATCATTAAACCGCGAGGCAAATCTACCTCTACTCCTGGGCAAGTCGTCATCGGAATCGTTGAACCGGGAGATAAACTTACCTTTGGACGCTGTGCCGACACCCGCTGCACCTGCATCGCCAAGTGCCACTGCCGAGCCGTTCCGGCCCTGCTCCAGCTCATCCCGTGGGTTTATTGGCTGCGACGCGTGACTCTGCGTCGCCGAGGGCGCTGTTGGGGTCCGTAGCGTCGTTCTAGCTCCCGTCCGCTCAGCCGATCTTGGCGGCACATCGCCCTCTTCACGCGAGAAGCTCGACTTTTTCTGCAACGGCTTAAACTGCGAGTACGGTCTCGCCTGGGCCTTGGCATACAACTCCTGGGCCTTGGCCTTCGAGGGAGACACGTAGCCCGGCTGCAACGCGGGGTGCGGAGCAATCGGCTGCACCGTGCTGTGGCGCAAGGTGCGGTTGGACATGCCTTGGGGCTCCTGCACCACAGAGTGGGGCCGCATCGTCTTATACTGCTGCAGTGTCTGTTGTGGGTGTTGCTGCGACCCATTGGGTTTCCTCAATGTCTGGTGCGACAACCTCTTGGTGTTGGGGTTCTGCATGTTGGCGTTGGCAAACTGGGGGTACGCGCCACCTCCGGCACCACCGAGGAGCGCGCCGTCCAAGTGAGGGTTTGATAATTTCGAGTTCAATCTCGTGTTTTCGGCCGTCGTCAACGAGAGGTACGCCTGGTGCGCCGCATTGCTCTTGGCGTGCTGCGGAGAGGGGGCTGCGCGGGGTTGCGTGTGTGTTTGCGAGCCCGATCTCGGTCTCGTGTTTGCTACGGGCTGTTGAGGCTGGGCGTAGCTTTGTGCATGCGCGTACTGCTGGTGGGGAGAATGCTGGACCTGGTGCTGCGCCTGTGGGTAGGTTTGTGCTTGAGGCTGGACAAAGGGCTGGGATGTTTGTGGCATAGGGTTCGAAAACGACGAAGTTTGCTTCATCGCCGACTTTATGGGCTTCTTAGGCGACTCGCTGGAGTAGAGCGACGACTTGGAGCTCGAGGTGCTGGGCTTGACGGGCACCAGCAAGGTGTCGTCGCTCTCGGCACGGGGTTCCTCGGCCACTGAAGGCACGTCGATGATTTCCGTATTGTTGCTGAAAGTTGGCTTCAAGTCCTTGGCAGCAGCCGGAGCAGCAATAGCTTCCTTAGCAACAGCAGCAGTAACAGCAGCAGCAGCAACCTCGTTGGTGGTTGGTTCAGCGCTACTGTCCCGCTTCAATAACTCGGTGGACGCAAACTCGCCGTACTGGCTGATGATGCTGATTTCCGTGCCACGAGGGTCCAAGCTCTTGAAGTCACGTTCGTCTTCAGAGGTTGAGCTGTACGTCTCATGACCAGCGTTTGGTAGCGGGTGGTCGCCGGTGTCGCTTTGGCTGGCATCGCCGTCGTCGATGACCGATAAGTCTGGCTTGGCAATGGGGTTCGTGTGGTGGTCACTGTGGTCATACTCAGCACTATCTGCCGCCACAGGGACGGCAATATTGACTTCATGGCCAGCATCCTCATCCAAAATCGCCTCCTCGTCAAATGTCGGTTTGCCCTTCTGTTCCTGCTCAACCCGCTTCTTGTCCAACTCGTCCACGGCCACAGGAGGCTCAATTACGGGTACATCTTCTTCTTCTTCTTCTTCCTCCTCCAGCTCTATGGGGACGAACTCGTCAGTAGGGGCATATGTCTCAGCTTGAGTAGTATGCGGCACAAGAGCAGGAACAGGCACATGGGCAGACTCGTATACAACTGCAGGAGCAGACACTTCTTTGGGGTAATCATCCACTATCACGGCAGACACAATCAGCGGGTCTAGAGGGGTAGTGTCCTTGGCAAGAGCAATGTCCTTGGCGGGAGCAATGTCCTTGGCGATAGCTGCGGGAGCAACAGCAGCAGCATTCTTGGCCACCACTGGGTGACCCTCCTTGCTCCCTTCCACCTCCCTTTCCAACGCCTGCAACTTTTTCTCGTCAGCCAACCGCTTGGTGCGTAACCGCTCATACTCCTGCTTCTTCAACTCCAACTCGTGAGCCAACTTCTTTTCATCGTCAATCTGCTTCTGCAACTGCGTGTACTTGCGCTTGTTCTCGCTTTGCTCAGTGGCCCTGCCCAAACTGTCCTCCAACCGAACATCCTCGGTCATCGCCTGCATCTTCAAGGGGCTGCTCACGGACCGCGGGGTGAACGACTTGGCCTTTGTCACCGAGATCAATGACGACGACCGCAGGATGGGCTTGGTCTTGGTTGCCAACCCACGCAACGAGTTCGACCGCGAGAGTAATGAACTCGACCGCATCGAGTTCTGCCGCGCCACTTCCTTCTGAAACGTCGACTCAGGGACCTCAATCACCTTGATACCCGTGGGACTGGGGATATATTTCTTGACCATTTTCACGGCACCGGTTGGTGGCTCGCGGTGGGCTTTATGGCCTGTCTGCCCCTGGTGAGGTACCTGCCCCGGGTGGCCCTTCTTCAAATCGCGCAACTTCATCTTGTTGCTCATATAAATCTGTTGCGACTCTTCAGTGATCTCGTCGAGGTACGAGTCATTAAAACTGTCGTCAATGTCATACACGAGCGCGTGTGAATCGTTGGTGGCAGGACTATTCCCCGACGACGCCGAATTGAACGACCCGTGCGAGAACCTTCTGGCCGGTGGGGGCGGCTGGTGCATGCTTGACCGCGAGCCGCGCTTGAGCAAGCTGCTGCCGGGCGACAGGGGCTGCGGGGGCCTGGTGGGCGCAAACGACGACACGGGCCGCGCAACTCCGCCCGAGGCCGCCTTCTGCTGCTTCATGGCGTTGCCAATGGTGGCCGCGGCCGCCAATGCCCCCGAGCTGGGCTGGTTGGCGCGCGCGGGTAGGCCGTTGACCCCCGTGTACGCGGCGTCGTTGACATTGCGAGACTTTCTTCTGGAGAACATGGCCCAAGGTGTGAAAGGAGAGGAAGGTCTCTAGGACGATGGGAGTGAGAGCAAGTAGGAGGAAGAGGTAGTGGATGTAGTAGTGGTGTGGGTAGACTGCCTTTCCAAAGTGTAACTTTTTTCCTAGACTAAACCAAGCGGGACTTTGTTGTTGTGCCTTTCCCAGCCTCTGCAAATTTCAGATTGCTGTCCCCCTGCTGGCTGCCTCACTAACTCTGAGTCTCACAGCCACAAAAAAACTGGTAACAGAGACGAATGCGGGAAAAAATAAAAGGGGGTGAAGAAGAGGAGGCAGACGGGAGAGGATGGAAGGGAGAAGAACAATAAGTCACGTGATAATCTCTTTTTGTTGCTACCTAGACAGCAGCCAGACAGCCAGACAGCCAGACAGCCAGACAGCCAGACAGCCTAGTGCATCTGGTCCGTCGGTAAGTACAGAGGCAGTGGACATGTGCCAAAAGCACATTCATTGGTCATGGCATAATATGTATATATATACAAACATTGAAAGGGGAGTTGCTCTTCTCGTGCTGCTACACCCAGTAAATCCTTACCGGTATGCGCTTCGGGACAACCGATTGAGCCCCACGATGTTGGCCAACCACTGTCCCGCGTGCTGGCCGTTTTTGGCGACTAGTCCCAATACTGGGCGGATTGAGAGCAAAAATCCTGTCCACACGAACCCCTGGAGTAACGGCATGAGTATCTGATCCTTGATCACCGCATACACCACGATTGCGGGGGTGATGGGCGCCAACGGCTGCAGGATCTCCTGCTGCTCGGCGTCGTCCAACCCGTGGTTGAGCTGATCGAGCTCGGCGTCGGTCAAGGCGGTGAGGCCGCCGACCTTGCCATCAACGCTTGTGCTTAGCACCGGCTCCGCTTTTTCCTTGTTGTTGCCAGCGTAGCCGTGCAACTGCCGCATAAACGACTGCTCAAAGCGCAAGTCGGGAATGCGGTACGTTGCCATGAGGGGTGGTTGTGTGTGTGAAGTGAGTTGCTGCTGCTTCTTTGTATATGTGGCTGCTGTTGCTTTCTTTATGAGAGTGGCAATGGGACCTGGCGGGTCAAATGCAAATGCCTCCTCCAAAACAAGAGAACGAAAATTGGTGGTGAAAAAAAGGTGGAAGAAAAAAAGAGAACGAAAACGAAGCCAACTCTTGAAAAACCCAGCACCACCCCAACAGTACCCCAGCACATCCTACGATGGATATAGATAGACACGACGGGCCATCCGTGACCATCAGAGAGACTGAGAAGGACCACGTTAACTTTATATTGAAGGATGTGGACTTGGCGCTCGCTAACTCGGTGAGAAGGACGATGCTCGCTGAGGTGCCCACCTTGGCCATTGACTTGGTCGAGATCGACGTCAACACCTCGGTGTTGGCCGACGAGTTCTTGGCTCACCGGTTGGGACTCATTCCGTTGAACTCGGAGGGGGTAGAGAACTTGACCTACTCACGTGACTGTACCTGCGACAACTACTGCACCAAGTGCTCAGTCAAGTTGGAGCTCTTTGCCAAGTGCGAGACCGATGCCACCATGAACGTGTATGCCATCGACCTAAATAAGTCTCATGTGGGCTCGCGCTTGGGAGACCCCGTGATCAGGGACACACAGGGTCGGGGCCCGCTTATCTGCAAGTTGCGGAAACACCAGGAATTGCGGCTCACGTGTATCGCTAAGAAGGGCATTGCCAAGGAGCACGCCAAATGGTCGCCCGCATCGGCTGTGGGGTTTGAGTACGACCCTTGGAACAAGTTGAAACACACCGACTACTGGTATGAGGTCGACGCAGAGGAGGAGTGGCCCAAGTCGGACAACTGCGACTGGGAGGAGGCGCCAGACCCGGAGGCGCCCTTTGACTACAAGGCGCAGCCCAACGCTTTCTACTTTGACGTGGAGACAGTAGGGATCTTGCCACCTAACGAGGTAGTGGTCAGGTCGATTGAGACGTTGCAGCGGAAGCTTGCAGACATTGCCATAGAGTTGAACAAGGATACTGCTGAGACCAACGCGACGCAGGTCGGCGGGTTCACTCAATATGGCCGAACCGAGTACGGCGAGACGGGCGAGAACGACTACGGCAGGACGCCATATGATGGTGGCTTTGGCGGGCAAGCGTGGTAGGGAAAATCGCAGATAAGTAGGAGGAAGAAAAGGAGGAGAAGGAGGGGTGTCTCCCTATAGCAGTATGCACATGTATTATTCAGTTTTGTTTGTTCCAGGCAACTACATCATCAAACTTGACGAGGCTGCCGCCAAATATATCCAAGGCGCTACCGTAAGTCAAATCGACATTACCGCCGCTCAACAGCTTGACCGTCTGCAAGTCGTCAGCCAGCTTGGCCCCGCCTGCGTATACGATTTTCCCCTCAAATCCGGGAGGACACCACTCACCAAGCTTGGCCACAAGCGCCTCGTCGATGCCGTTACAGAGCCCCTCGATGTCGGCGGCATGGATCAAGAACTCGTCGCAGTATTGTGCCACTTTGGCCAAAAACTCGGGACCCAAGCAATTTCCGGTGATGGTCTGCCACTTGTTCATGGCTACGTACCATCTCGTTTCATTCTGTTCCACCACCGTGCGGCAGCTGAGGTCCACCACAAGCCGATCCTTGCCCACAAGCTTGCTGATTCTTTCCAACTTGCCCCAGTCCAATGCCATCCCACCTTCCTGGCCCTTCTCCTCTTGCGGACTGAACAACCAGCTGGTGACAATGACGTGGGACGCGCGGTGGACATCCAACCACTGCAATGCGTTATTGAGATTGATGCCGCCGCCCACTTGTAGTCCCTGTGGCCACGTGGCAAGCGCCAACTTGGCTGCCTCGTCGTTGGCGGTGTTGCTCCCGAGCTTGATCACATGGCACCCGGCAACGTGGTTGGCGCGGTACAACCCGGCGTAGTGTGACGACGGCTGGGTCGAAACAAAGTTTTCCTTAGTGTCGGAAGGCTGCACGTCGTCTTGAGTTAAGGTCCCGCCCACAATCTGCTTCACCTGTCCCGCATGGATATCTATACACCCTCTGAATTTGGTCATGTTCGGTAGGGGTGGTAAATCAGAGCTGGGAAATGAAAAAAAGCTCGATTTCAACCACGATAATGAGAGTAGGCGAAAAAAGGCTGGTGTGTTTGAGAAAATGGATTGTGCGATGATCATCACCATACCATGACCGCCGAGGACGACGAGTACAAGAGACAGTTGGAGATCCAGCGGCGTAACTTTGAAGCACAGTTTGGCCTGATTGAAGAGCTTGGGTTTGAGGATAAGTTGAGAGAGGAAGGGGAGAGCGAGGGTGAAGACATCTCAGAGTCAAATGCCTCGTTTGACGGATTCTCCCAGCTGGAAGACGAAGAAAGTGAACAGTACCAGGAAGATGACGAAGAGGGTGAAGAGGAAGAAGAGGAAAAGGAGGAAAGGGAATTCCCCGCCAAGCCTCGTGTGGTGAGGCTAGGAGAGGCGCCGATACTGGCGCCTCTCATCTCGAAGCGCGACAGGAAGCTCCTCAAGTCAGGCCGCGCACCCACATTGGAGGACATATCGCGACAGGAGGCGGCAGCGCTGAAAGCACAGCAGAAGCAGGCGGTCAAGACAAAGAAGGAGGACGACGATAACCTCGAAAACGACTTGAAGTTGCAGCGGTTGTTGAAGGAGTCGCACATCCTTGCCAACACCCTCGAGTACTCGGGCGCCGATTTGACGTTGCAGACAATAGACTTTGAGGATCCCACGGGGAAAGCACGTCGGCGTGCGCTCGACGCACGTATCCGTGAGGTTGCCGCCACCAACTCGTCGACGCTGGGGTTGTCGCAGAGGCTCGAGAAGATGCCCATGGCCATGCGCAAGGGTATGATCAGAAAACGCGACGAGCGCGTGCGAAAGCACGAACAGGAGGCACGCGAGGCGGGTATCGTGTTGAGTAGGGTACACAAAGGCGAGATGCGCGACTTAGACGCCGGCCGCGGGTCCACTTCATCGGCCGATCGGTTGGGCACAGGCAAGAAGGTGGAGAAACGCGTGCGCGACCGCGGATTGCGTATCCACGGCGTGGGCAAGTCCACGCGGAACGGGTTGGTCATTTCCCAAAGCGACATTGCCCGAATAAACGGTGGTGGTGGCCGCGGCAGAGGCGGCAGGGGTGGCCGTGGCGGCAACAAGAAGAGGTGAATCTGTCTATCTGTAGATGTATATACTTTTCTAGAACAAGCTACGCTACTAGCTCGACGCTGCCCACGACCTCCAAGTTGTCGTGCTGCTCGTTGTCCTTGATGGTCAACCCGTGCTCGTTGGCCAAGTGCAACACGCAGATGAAGCAGAAACTGGTAGACAAATCCTTGGCCTGTTCGTGGCTGTACACGCCAAGCACGTTCTTGACAACGTCGTTGAACTTGACCGACCGTGAAGGCTTTTTGGCAGGAGTAGCATCGTCGGTAGCAGCGTCTGTTTCAGGGCCTTCTGGGTTTGCCTCGTCGGTGGCAGCGCCCGTTTCCTCAGGTTCCACCACATCCTGCTTGATGGCGTTCCACAAGTTATCCTTCAACAACCTGACGTCTACCCGCTTGGCCACCCGAGAAAAGTTGACATACTCTGGTCGCCTCTTGGTGACGCCACCAACATCGCTGGCCTGGCTCTCGGGCACCTCCTCCTTGGCGTCGCCCTCCAAAGCATCGTTAAAGTCGATCCCACCGAAATCGTTATCGAAGTCGTTGTACTCCGCCTGCATAAATGATTTTTCCAACCGCTCACGCTCCTGCTCCTCCTCCTCCTGCTGCTTGTACTGCTCAGCAAAGTAATTTTCGTCGGTCAACCGCTCCCCCTCGGTGCCGACCTTCCGGCTGCGGCGGTGCATAATCCGCGTGTCGGGCTTGGTGAACAAGTTGACCAACCGTGACGACGCAAACTTGTAATCCTCCGGAAGCAAGTTTGCTGTGGAGTCATTTTCGTACTTGGCCACGAGAACGTGTGGGTTCTTAGGCGGCGCAAACAAGGCATCCTCGTCAACGTCCTCGGCGAAAAAGTCAACCACAAGCCTCTCGGCCCGCTTCTTTTTTGTAGCGGCAGCACCAGAAGTGCCATCAACACCGCTCTCGCCACCACCACCCTCCTCTTGCTTGGACCCCGCATCATTGATCTTGTTTGCCCGTTTCAACGCCGCTACCTTCCAATGCTCGGGTCCGCGCCACGTGGCCTTCATCTTTTTATCAAAGTACACCATCAAGTCTTGGTCCATGAGGTGCACGGTGGCATTGGTGGCCTCATAGCTGCGGCTCTCCTCGTTGATTAACTTTTGCACCACATCATGGTTGACACTATGGCGGGAAAATGGATCGCTGTCGTCGCCATGGCCACTGTGGCTGCCATCGTAATCACCAAAGTCGCCGCCCATATCGTCAAAGTCGAGATCGTTGTTGGACTCGTAGTTGTTGCCCTCATTATCGGTTGCGGAGGTAGTCACCGCCTCGTCGTGTGCGTTCATCTTAGTGTTGAACTCGTTGAGGATACTCTTGGCCTTGCTCGCATCCTCCAACGCCGACTGGAACTCGCCCAAGGAGGGACACACGGCGTAGTTCTCCAAGTTGGACTCGTCCTTGAAAATGAGGCCTTCCAACGGCAGGAGATCAATCCGACCCTGTCGTTCCTCCTCTTCTCCCGCCTCCTCTTCTCTTGCTTCCTTTTCTCCCACCTGCTTCGTTTCGTGTAGTGGGTTTGATGTGGCGTCAAATACCACCCGCCCGGTGGCATCCACACTCAACGTGTTCAACAATAAGCTCTTGGCCCCACCCTCGTCAAATTCGGCGAGCGCCTTTTTGAACAACGGATCGATAGCGAGCTCCTGGTCGAGCTTCTTGATCTTGATGGCATCGAAGCTGACCAACGTCGACTCCACCACCCGGTTGTATTTCCGCTTCTTCCTGGCGTCACCCTCTTCGCCGTCACTCTCGTCGCCTTCACCACCCTCTGCATTCTCGTTGCCGTCAAACTGGCCGTCGCCACCATCACTGTCGCCATCTTCGCTATCGCGCTCCTTTTTTTTCGCCAACCCGCTCAACAACTTGCCCGTCTCCGAGGCCGCCGACTCCACTCGGCTCAGGTAGATCTTGACACACCCATCCAAGGTGGCCGACGCTCTCTGGAAGTTGATGTTGTCGCCGTCCTTGATCACGTTCAAGTCGTGGAAGTAGTCGATCAAGGCAAACTGCCACGAGTTTTTCGTGGTGATCTTGTTGTCGGTGGACATCTTGATCCACTCCTCAAAGTTCGAGAGAATGGTGTGCTTGTTCTCATTAAACTGAATGCCGCCATCGTCAAAGGAGTCGTTGAGGTCGCCCTGCGCGAGTGACCGGCTCGCACTGCGGGCGTTCGATAGTATGCGCGTCAGCGGTAGACGGTTGGTGTGGGTTCTGTTGCCGCTCGGGTTTGTGCTTAAGACACGACTATTGGTGCCCCGCTCGACTCCTCCAGGAGCCGCTCTTTTCTTGGGGAGTATCTGATTTGACATGTGGTGGATATAGGTATTGCTGGTGGATTCTTCTTTTGGTCTCTGTCTTTTTAGTCCTCCTCTTTTTTTTATTATCCTTTTGTTTTGATTTCAGGTTAGGGTTTTTGTTGTTGTTTGCAAATCAGCGTCGCAAAAACGGAAATGACAATGGGTTTGCGACACATATAAAGAGGCGGGAAACAATGTGCTCCGGAAAGTGGGCCTTCTTGAACGGCCATGGCTAGCAATAACATCTCGGCTGTTGTGGTATATGGTGGTACTTGGGAGAGGAAGGGGAACACTTTTTATAATGGCAAGCGCATATAATGTAGTCTGCTCTCCTCCCTCCCGCCCCTAGACGCCAAATACAGAGGTGCTGTCCCCCATCCACAAACATATAAAGAGGGAAAAACAGACAACCTTCCCTTCCCCTTTTACTTTCTCTTCTTCCACATTTACCCCATGGTTTGCCTCTTTCCCTATCTCGTGCAGGTGCTTGTGTTACTGCTCTGGTGGAGCTCCACTCCTCGGCTTACCCACTCCCCCATGAGCTACGGCCGCATGCTCGCCACTGCTGCAGCCATCCCTGTTGCCGCCGCCATTGCCAACGTCGGAGAATACGGGACATACACCAACCCCAACCCCAGACCATTGCACAAGTGCGACGTCCACGACTTGGTCAAGTTGTCCGGGTGCTGCAACGACGTGTTGGCCAAGTTGGACGAGTGCCACGCCGACGACTTGGCGTGCGAGTGCTGCGCGTTGCAGAGTATTCCCCAGGAGTGTTACCACCTCTGTCCCGGAAACCCGTCCACCAACTTCTTGGCAGTGTTAATGAGCGACTGTGTGGAGATGAGCGAGATCAACGCCTGTGCCTTGCCATTCAAGAAGGACGACAGCGCGCCGCCAGTATCAGGAAAGGAGCGCAAGAAGCCAGCGGGTGCAGCAAAGACAGACGCCAAAGCCGACACCGAGACCGATGCCTCGGCGATCCTCTTGAGCAAGGTGCAGGCCAAGCACGACCTCCATGGTGACCTGCCCAGAGCTCCCCACTCACAGAAGCAAGCAGAACAGGAGGCGGGTGTGGAAGATGAGGAGGGGAAGGGGAAGAAGGAGAAAGAGGAGGGGTTCCTTCCCTCGCAGGATGCGTTCCAAAACAAGAAGATTAAGTTGATGTTGAATGGCGAGGAATTTGTGCCAGATCTTGTCCCCCGCAACGTGGCAAACATCACCAACGTCTCGCGTATGTACACATGTCCACAAGCACTTTCACTGCGCTCCATCCCATACTAACATGCATCATTCTAGTTGCGCAGGGAAAGAGCGACTCTCGCTCGCTCGCAGTCTCCCCGACGGCGGTCATACTCGCCTTGTTGCTCATACCCATCGTTGTGGCCATACACTAAATAGCAATCTAGGCTACACTATATACAGCACTGTTTCTCCCCTCACTTGAGATCTTCGTTCATCCAGTCCAAGGTGTATTTGATGCCCTTCTCCAAGTCCACTGCGGGCTTGTACCCCAACACCGTCTTGGCCTTGTCGATGTTGTGGTACCTCGTGGCACATACGACCTTGACCCTAAACGGAGTGATGCCGGGCTCCTTGCCGGCCAACTTGGAGAACCACTCTGAGAAGTAGCCCAACACAATGGCCACGGGCCGGCTCAACTTGATGTAGTAGCTGTCAATGTACCCATCGGCCTTCCAGACGGTGCGTGCCAACGTCCAGAAGTAGGTGGGGGCGTCGTTGGTGATGAAAAAGGTCTCGCCGCCCAACTGGACGCTGGTGGCAGGGTCCAAGATCTTCTGTGCTGCCAAAACGTGCGCGTCGGCTACGTTTCCCACGTACGTCCAGTCAAACAAGTTGTTGTTGTCGCCCAACTGGTACTTGGACTGACCCAACTTGGCGCTGGCACGCAACCCGGGCACCAACTGGCGGTCTCCGGGACCAAAGATACCCGCGGGCCGCAAGCACACCGTTTTCAATCCACCGGTGCTGGTGTCGTTGGCCTCCATCACTGCGGTCTCGGCAATGGCCTTGGTCTCGTTGTACCCGTCCATGTGGACTTCAGGGTATGGCCACGACTCATCGCCGTTGTACACGTCCTGTCCGTTGAATATGACCCCTGCTGAAGAGGTGTATACGAGCGCCTTGACCTTGCTGGCCTTGGCTACTGCAATCAAGTTCTTAGTGCCCTGCACGTTCACCTTTTCGTATATTTCCTGGGGCAATCCGTGCATGGGTGACGCCGCGTGCACAATGACGTCGCACTCAGACGTCTCGATGGCACTCTCAACATCGGTCGACAAGGTCAAGTCGCCCTTGATAAAATGCACTTTCGACGCGTCAAAGGTAAAGTACGATGAGAGATTTTCTGGCAACGGGCGGACGTCAAACACGGTGATCTTAGTTGTGGGGCAGTGCCGGCTGAACTGCTCAATCAAGTGCAATCCCAAAAAGCCCGAGCCTCCCACAAGAAGGACGGAGTTGAGCGTGGTGGAAGACATGGTGTTGGTAGTGGCGGTGGTCGCGATAGTGTAAGTGGTTGTCGTTGTGGTGGTGCTACTGCTCGTATAGAATGTTGAAAAAAGTGAAAAAAAAAACACAGCAATGGAAAACGGTGATAATGAGTGTCAAGCGAGAAAAACTATATGGGCTCTACAAATCGTGCACGGTATTGGTGCCATTCTAAAAGAAAAAGGTGGTTTTTTCAAAACACAAATTCGGACTTGTGCTTGTCGACGTCTTCCCGGCGCAAGTTCACACGGATGCTTTGAACGTGGGGGAAGACAAACTCGTCAGTGGTGGTGGGCGCGGAGTGCGATGAGTGGCCATTGCTGGCAGCGGCCGCCTTTTCCCCCACCGTTGTAGTGGTGTTCACTGTGGAGGCAGGAACTACGGCTGGAGCAGTGGGTGTGGTGCTCGCTATGCTCCTGGGCTTCTTGGTGGCAGGAGGGTTGTAGGAAACTGCGGGTTTATTCGCTGCTGGCAGCTGGATGAGTAAAGAGTGTGGCACCGCGGGCTCTGTGTCGGCACTCTTTTTCTGCCCGACAGGAGCTTCCTTGGGAATCAGCGTATCCACCGGCTTGGGCAAGCTTTCTGATTTGTCGTACGCAAGCGTCTTGGCAATATCGTCGGCGGCTATGGGCACGAACGAGGAAGATGTAGAAGTACCAGTAGTGGTGATGGTGTTGTTGTTATCGTTGCTTTTAGGCGGCACCGGTCTCGACACTCTCTTTCTCGAGCTAGACGCATATGGGTTGACAAACAACTTCAACTTGTCGTCGTTCACATCTTTGCTCCCCCCCTCACTGCTTGGCGCCTCGTCATCTTTGGTGGTGCCGCTCTTGCCGTCCAAGATCGACAACAACGCCTTGGCCGTCTCGCTCTTTGGCTCCTGCTTGCTAGGCCCATCCCTTCTACACGCCGTAAACGTGTTGGCCAACACCGTGTCATTGATCGAAGCCGACGACAAGTTGCTCATCGTCTTGTTGGCGCGGCTAATTGGGCCACGTCTCTTTGCCAACGGTGGCTTGATCTGGGTGCGGTACGGCGACGGTAAGCCGGAAAACTGGTACACGCGCTTGATCGAGGGCATGGTCCGGTTGTGCGCAAACGACGAATTATTGGTGCGGTCAAACGTGTCGTTGCGCACGCTGTAATACATGGGCTTGTACTCCGGCGTGCTTATGCTGATGTCCGACACATCGTGCCGCAACGTCGTTTGTGGTTTGGACTCGGTCTTGGCCTTCTTTGCAGGTGGTTGGCCAGTTGTAGCCGTGTGGTCTACAGTGGTGTGGTCAGTAGTGGTGTCGTGGATTGTCCGCTTCTGAGGCGACCCTGCTTGTGATCTCGACATGAGCGACACCACGCCCTCGTACTCCACCTCCGTCAACGGTCTGTCGCCCTTTTGCTTGAAAAAGTCCGACAAGATCTCGTTGGGGGTGGGCTCGGTGCTGAAGCTTCCGGGCACCCTAATAGTCTGGGTGACACCATGGGGCTTGGCAAATAAGGGTGATGTGGTGGCTGTGGTGGTGGCTGTATTGTTGCTGGTGGTGCTGCTCTTGGTGGTGTGCTTTCCTTGCGACGACTCCATCGGCTGGTTCCACGATGCAAGCAATCCCTTCAACCTGGAGGCAAACGACGGCTTCCTGGATCCCGTGACCGGGCCGCTCGCCCGTTCCTTAAGCGACTTTAGCACCCTTCTGTTATCCATGCTTTGACAGTGGTTGAATAATGAAGGACACTCGAAGAGGATCCTTGCTATGCATTTTTTTTCCGTTCTTCACCTCACCAGACATTGCCAAGTGCACGACCTTGGGTTATATGCTTACACAGCAGGGTGGATGTATGTGCAGCCAGGAACCAGCATGCACGGTTCTGGCATGCGGGTTTGCCTTCATCGTAGAACCTAGATCCCCCAGGACACTGAATTAAGCTATATATATTCTCACACTGTCTAAGAAAACCGATTTTTCTCTATCTCCGTATTCTTCCTTGCAGCCCTTTTTTGGCCATTTGCCATTTTCCCTGCCACATTGCTTACTGTCCGTCCTCCCTAGAGCAACAGCTCAAAGTTGAATGAGCCCGTCAAGTCAAACTCACCGCCAGCATGGAGCTGCTCGCCGTTTCCCGGAAACCGAAGAATAGTATCTTGCAGTAGCTGGGCCTGGGGGTACTGTTGGTACTCCCCGAGACAGCCGTTGTCTCCTGTACCCCTTTCCTGCCCTTGTCCCTGCTGTGGTTGGGTCACCAATAGCCGGGGTGATGGCAACAGGACCCCGTTGTCGCTGCCACTCAGGCTTCCTGTAAATGGAAACTGCTCGTTCTTCAATGCAACCAGCAGCATTGACGCCAGGTCGATGTAGCTGGCATTGGGCTTCGATGAATCGTGCGACAGCATACTGCCCATCGTGGGGTAAGAGCTCATGACCGAAAAAGTGGATACTGGGTGAGCATAGCTGGTGTGATAGCTGTAGGCAGGCACGCTTTGGTGGCGCGCAATTTGTGGTACTACTGGTGGCGCTAGTGAACCTGCTGGAGGTGGCACCGGTGCTGCAAGTGGCGCCATCGCCACTGGCAGTGGTGCCGAAACTGCTAGTTGTGAAGTGGCAATTGACGGCACTGCTGCGGTTGTTATTGGTGGTGGTGGCAACACTTCTATTGGAGATGGCACCTCATCTAACACATCGTCCCCTTCTCCTGCCTCGTTCGCTTCTCCTTCCTTCATTTCCGACTTGGTAAACTGCGGAGGTGGCGTCCCAAGGGAGTGCTCGTACCCCACAAATTCCTCGTACCCCGCCAACCCCTCCATAAACTGTGCCGTCGATTGTACCACCGTGTCCAACTTGCGCAACTGTTCGGCCGTGAACTGAAATGCCTTGATCTTTTTCAACGCGCTAATGTTCCTCCTGTAAAACTCGGGCTCAGTGAGGATCTGGAGCAACCCCTGGTTCATCTTGGCCACGCGCCACGCGTAGTAGTATCGCGATCCAATCTTGTGGAGCAAGGCCGTGGTTAAGTCCGCCGTGTGTCTAATTCCATGCGCAAGGCTCTTGAACTGGTCGTGGTGGCGCCTATACGTGGCATTGCCCTGCACCTTGGCAGCATGGTCCAGCTTCAGTTCCATAAGCCAGAGTAAGTACTTCACACGCACCAAGCTCGACAAGTTGATCTGATTCACCTTGTGCAATGCCACCTCGATATGTGGGTTGAGAATCAACCCCATGCCGCTGTACTTCCCCACAAGCACCTCGCCCACGCCGGGGAGAATATCGCCCAACACAATCAAGTACAACTTCATGAGGTAAAAGAACGACCGCTCGCTATCCATCTGCTTCTCGTAGTAGAGATAGACGTGGAAGTAGAGTGACGTGATAGTAGTCTTCATCCGGAGAAAGATGCGCAACTGCACCACCTGGAAGTAGAGGGCAATGTCGGGGCGCAGCTGTAAAGGAGTAGAGCCCACGGGTGTTGTGGTACTGCTGCTTCCACCCACCACGTTAAACGCGCGGTCGAGCTGCAACTCAAAGTCGTGCAAGTCACGCAACATCTCATCCATGTTTGCCCCGTGCTCGATGTCCATTATGTACTGCAGCATCTTGCGCATCCAGTGGAGCTGTGAGTCGAGGTAACACCCTGTGGCCACCGCCGCCTGCTCGATTTCCATGTCGCTGACATTTTTATTGCCCGGTGTGACAAACGGCTGTTTGACATCATAGTGCCGCACGTCGATACTGGTGGGGTAGCCAAACGCAAAGCACTGTACCAAGTCCGTGCGTCGCAACTGGCCCCATATCTTACGGCCCAAATGGTTCACCTTTTCGTCGTCCCCCCCTCCCTCGAAAGTCTCGGGTTCGCGGTGCATGCCCAAAGCATACGCCATTTGGATAAGCAAGCCATGGGCCACCTGCGACCCCCCACCATCGATGCTATCGCCCTCCTCGGTCCCAATCTCACGATAGATGCGCATAAACATCATGGCCTGAAACGCGACCAAGTTGGACTGGCGCGGGAACAGAAACGACTGGATGCATGCGTTGGCTACCTCGATGTACGCTATCCCAATAGGATTCTGCATCAAGTACTTCTCAACGGTATCGGTGGGTGAGTTGACGGTGCTGGCATTGATGCAATCCCGGTTGGAGAAGAGCGACAAGTGCGCGAGCCGTAGTACCACAAAACAGATGGCGACGTTGGCCAAGTCAAGTCGCTTTTCGATATTGACCTTGTCAATGGGAGAATCCTCATAGCTGGCAGCACCAAAGAGCTTGGTCAACTCTATCTTAAAGGACTCCTCGTCCAAAAACGGGTAGTGTGGGTACAATACCAGGAAGAAACGGTCAACCAACAGCCACAATATTCGTTTATTGGGGAGAAGCGTCTTGATCTTTTCAGCCAAAAGGAGTTCCGGGTCAGCCCTGATGTTCCCTAGCTGGGCCAGCAGGAAAATCAATGGCGCCAATGCCAAACGCTTGGGACTCTTGGCAGTGGAATTAAAGCACGCCACCTTCTCTTCACCATCCAACTGCAATGCCCTCTTTGCAAGAAGCTCCATACTGGCATCTGCAGTGGCACTGACACTGGCTCTGGTATTGGCTCTGACAGCGGCACCATCCTCACACCGGTTCAAGCTGGGCGGCTGAAGCCTTGTCGTTATGATACAAAAATACCCCCTATTGCAAAACGTCTTCCATGAGAGTCCCAACGCCGGGTCCTTCTTCATCATAGCACACCAGCAAAATGGTCCGAACAGCACGCGCCGTGCGCTCGGCCTGACTTGGATGGGCGAGTAGCCCGTGTAAAAGTTCAACACGTCGTCGTTTTCGGCCGCAGGGTTGGCATCAACAGAGGTGGTGGGCGCTGGGATAGGCACATACCGCCGATGTGGCTTGAGCACACTTGCTGCCTTCTTTTTCTTCACTGGCAACACACAACCACCAGCGCCACCCAACGACCTCTCTAACTCGGCCACGCGTTTCTTGAGCCGGGCAAGCTCATCCACATTCGACTCAACCCGCTTTCCCTTTCTCCGCTGATCTGACATCTGCTGCTCATGTGGCGGAGCCACCGCCTCCGCTTTCCGTTCGCGTGATTGCTTTTTATGAAACACCACGGGTTTCCACTGCGTAGCGTAGATACATGTATACCCAGTGTTCATCTTGACGCAGGACGAGCAGGGGGCCTTGCGGTCACACTTGATCTTTCTGTGCTTACAATTGGTGCACACGAGTGTGGGCTTGTTGCGTTTCCGTATGACCGTCTCGCTGGGAGACAGGAGGGACACTGGCAACAACGGAAACAGGGGCGTATCCATTGTGGCAGTAACGACAATCTTTTTGTGTTTGTTTTTGTTTTCGCAGTGAAGGGTATTCTGTTATAGTGCCACTGGAGGCGTTGATAGTATTTTTTGGAGGGGAGGGTGAAAAGAGTGTCTAGTGATATATGCGTTTAAGAGGTGGAGGGGAAATCGGGGAGGGACCTTCCACGGGTTTGTCTTTATATGTGCGACAATCTACGGGTCCCGTTTTTTCTTTGTTTAGCCCTTTGTGACTGGGCTCCTCCGCTTTTTGTAACTGAAAAGTGGCTTTAAAAATTTTTGGAAGAAAAGTGCAAACGGGCGGTGTATGTACTAGGAGGGAGATGACGCAAAGAAGGATACCAGAGGGCGGAGGAGTGGGAGAATGCATGACGAGTGGTGAGCGGAGTCGGGAAGCGGTGTGGTGAAAGTTGTAGAAAATCGGATCGTTAGGTGGCTATCGGTGCGCAAAAGCCAACCCCAAATTGGGGAGTAAACGCCGAAAAACTACTAGAAGCAGGAAAAACTACTAGAAGCAGGAAAAAGAAGAACAACGAGGGGAGGTGGAAAACAACAAGGGAACAATAGAAGGAACAACGGAGGGAAGGGGGCGGAGGGGAGAACCAGGGAGAGGGAGGAAGATGGAAAATAGAAGCCAAGAGCGAGCCTTATCTGCAGGACAAAACGTGATCTCAGCCCATTGCTTGGCCTGCTTTTTGTTTTCTAGGCACCTCCCTGTTGTGGCTAGGACCGGCTCTGTATGCCTGCAAGGATCAGTGCTCCTGCTCCCCATGAGCAGAGAGCCAAACGGCCTGCTCGTAAATAGAACAGGCTGGGACGGGAATAAGCACTCGCCCGGAAATAACTTCCTGTTTTGGCGGGTATCCTGAACACCCTCCTCCGCGCAGTACAAAAGATTAGTGGGGTTTACACTGACGCAAAAAGGAACGGCATGTGAGCCACAGAAGGGAGGCAGAAAGCATAAAGGAGCCAAAAAGCATAAAGGAGCCAAAAATGGAGTCACAAAGGAGGCAGTGTCCCATAAATCCGAGCGGCCGCACTGGCCCTATCTCTTCTCATGGGGTGAGTCGCTGCATTCTGGGATCATCACTAGAAATAGTAGGAGTCGGGAAGAATGAATGTTTGTGTGTGGCGGTAATTGCTCCTTTTTGGTTCCCCCTACCCTTTGTACTATACACAAGGCGAACAAGATTTCTCGTACCTTATTTTCTTTTTTTGGCTGAGAAATAGACTTTTGCTTTTTAACAGAACCAGGAATGAAGCTGGACAGCTCGCCAAGGATTTTTTTGGGGGGGATGTACACAGAGGGTAATGTGGAGGACCGCCACTTCAAATAGAATGGAGAAAGAAGTGTTAGGGGGGTAGGGCGGGAGGCAGGAAGAAAATGTAAGAGAAAAGCTTAAGTTGCATTGCCAGACCGCACGTTTGAGGTGGTGTATGATAGAAGGGGGAGTACAACGACTGGCGTGATGTAAGGTGGTTAGCGGGCGAAGACACCATGAATCGGGGCTAGGCGTTACGTCCTGCACAGCGGAGAACCAACAGGAGGGAGGAATAACCGGAGGCGAGTAACCAGAAGGATGTTGTGTGTCCAGGTGTCACGTTGTAGTCACACAAAAGCACCGTAGCATCTCTAAGTTACTTCCCGATGCAGAGACTGGGCCAGATGGCTCACCAAGCAAGAAGGGGGGGAGGGGGTGCAATTAACACCGCGTCCCCCCTTCCCCAAACGGGGCTGAGAGGGCAAGCACATTGTGCTTGTATCAGTCCCTTCTTTTGACTTGGTAAGTTAGGGCTGGCAGGTTAGCAGGAAGACCTAAGAAAAGCTGTCACGTGGATATCATGTGGGAAAGTATTATCACGTGGTACGTCACGTGACCTCCTTTTTGTGCTCTATTTTTCTTCGATTGTTGACTTCCTTCCTGACGTGCCTGAAATTGATTGGTTGGGGGGATATTGTGATTGTGCGCACTTGAAACATTCAATCCTGTTGCAAAGTAGTGCTGGTGATTTTGGTGGTGGGCGACAAGAGGGTAGGGGACATAAAGAGACACAAAGAAACACGCGCTGGCCCGCGTAAGAGGGAGAGGGGGAGGGGGTATAACGTCAACAGAAAGGGGGGAGAGCACGTGCCTGACCGGATAGGGTCGTGCAAAAGTGCAAAGGCGGCGGTCCTCAAAAGAGAAGGGGCGGGTGATGTGGGAAGAAAGTAAGTGAAGGGGAATTTCCCTGAAACAGAAGAAAAAGAAATTGTAGAGTGAAGTGAGAGCCGTGGGAAGGAAGAGGCCCCGTGGTTCCACTTCCACGCTACCTTTTTCCCCTCGACGTGTAGAGCTTCACCTCCACGCACAGCAGACAGTCTTTGACTGCTACTCTGCGACCTATTCTCCATCGGGCCCACCACGGGAAACTCAAAAATAGAAAGAGGCGTAGGCGGGAGACAAAGGTGGTGTGACATGACACTTGTGGTTCATTACACTTCCAAAAATAGATCTGAGTTGGTGGAAGCACGCCTTTAATTGACACAAACATACACGCCACTGCTACTGTTACTATCTACACTACTACTACCAGTACTATTACTACTACCACCAATACTACTACTACCACCAATACTACTACTACCACCACCACCACTACTGCTGCCAATACTACTGCTACCAATACTACTACTACCAATACTACTAACCATGTGCCACCACTATGCATTGGCCAGGTACGTGCCCTACATAAAGTAAACAAACCACTAAGAGAACAAACAAAGTCCTCACTCTCCACTTTCCACACACGCCGAAAAAAAGGAGAGAGGAAATCAAAGCAAACGAAAATTTTGCCGAAGCCCTCTCTTCTCTCTCTGAGTCCCCTTCTCTGGACAGCAACTCAGCCCACCACCACCTCTTTTACTTCTATCTGCTTTGTACTGCCTCTTCCACCCTTCCACCCTTCCACCCTTCTACCCTTCTACCCTTCTACCCACCTTCGCTTGACACATACGGCATCATCACCACACCTGTATACTCCTTATCACCTCCCTTCTTCCCCCTTTTCTTTTCCTCTTTTCGTTTGATCTACAGGCCTCCACCTCGAATTTTCTTCTTGACCCGAGAGCTTGCAGACTGCACTTTTTCCGTGGGAACTACCGGCTTCTTCAACTCAACACAGAGAACATCGCACACCATACAGAGAGTACACGCAGCGCATACCGATATAGCACATACCACACACACCATACTTCTATCACACAGCTTATAGATATTCCCATACGTGTCCTTTTACACCATGGCAAACACTACTGGACTTGCCGCGGGCTTGGCGGTGGGCATCCCCTCGTTTCTCATCATCGTCGTTGTTGTCCTTTTCTGGTACCGCAACCACCGCAAGCAGCTACAGGAGGACGCCAGGATCGATGCCTTGGATGTGGAGCTACAGGACGATCGCTCGTTCAGCCAGTTCCACGAGGAGCTCCACAAGCAGTACGACGGCGACCAGGGCGGCTGCGATGCCGTGGCCAAGAAAGATAAGGACGGCGTAGCCACGCACGAGGTGGCGGTCGATTCCTCCAACGGGTCCTCAGAACAGACCGAGTTTGACCAGCAGCGGTCCACCTCCAGTGTGGCCACGGGAGGCAACAATAACCACACCAACACTGGCAAGCCGCCCCACCAGAAACTGCAGTCGGCATACGACTTTTACGAAACTTTCATTCCCATCATGCCACACAGTCAGCAGCGCAGCACCAGCTCGCCCTTGGCGCAGTCGGTACATACCTCGTCCAGCGACCTCGAGGCCGTGCTCGACAGATCCACACACACCCCGGGACACGACTCAGTGATAGGTGCAGGCTCTGCTCCAGGCACGTCCACGGCACCTCCCTCGGCCATACTTCTACTGCCGTCGGCGTCCGACTTGGACGCCTTGGCGCGACAGTTACACAGCCCCAGTTTCTTTGAAAAGTTACCCAGCAAAGCCGCCGCCGTGCAGTTGAAGCCGCGGTACCCCATGCAGTCCTCGACCAACAATTCAAGCAGCGACTTGATTAACAACTACCTCGTGGGTGACACCCACGCCATAAATGACCATTTCACGTATGAGGCGCCCACGGTGGATCTCGATAGGGAAAGAGTGATGCAGCAGGAGAGGGTGCAGCGGCAGAATCTGAAACGGCAGAACCCACAGCAACACCGGCGCGTGGAGAGCGGAGTGAGCAGCCAGCTCGATGCCAGTTCTGAGGCCAACGTTACGACGGGATCGTCGCCGTTTACCGATAAGAACAGGGCATCAAACTAGAGAAGTGGTCATTGCTACGGATAGAGCAAAGGCGGGAAAGGAAGCTGGTTGTATATACACCGATGTATATATGTAATAGCAAGTCAACGGATTGCCTTTGGAAGAGAGCAGACTAAACTGCCTGTTTTTTTCTTCCCTCTTTTCATGAGTGTTGCCACTTCATTGCTTTCCACCACCAAGAACACCACCATGTACAAGTTCCGACCAGTCTTCAAGTTCCGACCAGTCTTCAAGTTCCGACCCTTTCAGCGGACGCAGTTTCGCAGCTATGCCAGCTATAGGCGCTTCGATAACTCTGTGTCCCCCTTCACGACCTCGTACTGGCATCTCCTCGTCTCGCGGCGCACGCTCTACCTCGGCGCCGGCGCCGTCGGATTCTACTTGTACAACCTCCACGAGGCGCCCTACACGCACCGGCGCCGGTTCATCTGGGTCCCCTTTTGGCTTGAGAGGAAAATCGGCGATTACTCATATGCACAGATCTTGGCCCAGTTCCGGTCCATGATCTTGCCGCAGTCGCACCCATTATACTCCCGTGTCTCTACTGTGATGGACCGCTTACTCGCCGTGGCGCTTGCAAACCCGGAAAGCAGTCAGATTGCATACTTGAAAACACTCAACTGGGAGATCAACATTATTCAGAACGACCAGCTCCCGCCCAATGCCTTCATTTTGCCCAACGGCAAGATCTTCATATTCAGCTCGATCTTGAGTATCTGCGGCAATGATGATGGTCTAGCCACCGTTCTCGCGCACGAGCTCTCACACCAGATTGCCCAGCACTCGTCGGAACAAATGTCCGCCCAGCCATTCTACATGTTTCTCTCGGGTGTGCTTTATTCCCTCACTGGCATATCCTGGTTCAACGATTTACTCATTAATGGCTTGCTCACGATGCCCGCATCGCGTGAGATGGAGTCGGAGGCAGATCATATTGGCTGTGAGATCTTGGCAGCGGCGTGTTTCGACCCGCAGCTGGCAGTGGGGTTCTGGCAGCGCATGGGTGCCGCGGAGAGAAATGCTGGTGGAGGAGCAGGCCGAGCTGGTCTTGAGTGGTTTTCGACACACCCAGCGACGGAAAAGAGGATGAGAGATATCGAGAGCTGGATGCCCAAGTTGCAGCAGATTAGTGCTAATTCCGGATGTGGAGGGCACTACTCGGCATTCCGTGGTTTCGGCCACAGCTACTTCAAGAGGATGTAGTTGTACTATTTAGATCTGGGGTGCTACTATTTACAAGCTTGGTACATTTTCGACTCCGTGGGGCCTGTTTGGTTGATACTGCCAACGTAGAACAGGCTCAGACCAAACAACTTTAACGGCGTGACTTTGAGCACAAGCTTATAGTCGTCGTACAGAATGTTCTCCTGCCCTTCTCCGGTTTGTGCGGTTCTCGTCAAATATACTTCAATAACGCCCAACCTCTTCCTGGACTCCACCTTCTTGTCGGAATAGAACGGCAACGAGAGCTTGATAAACTGCGCCGCTTCGCCATCCACATTCACTTGCGAAGTCACCCACGACTCAACCTCCGTTTCCGATACCACAACCCTGAACCGGTCCTCGCTGTCCATAAACAACAGAGCAAGCTTGCTACGCGTCCCTTGTCCTTGCCCTTCGCTCTGCGCGGTATAGTCCACAATACGCTTCTCCACTACATCCACAATCTGGCGCTTCATGCAATCATATTCATTCTCGATCCCCTGGAGCACATGCTCCACCTTGGTTTCATCGTACTGTGCAAAGCGAACCACGCTCGCAGCACCGTTGTCTTGTTCGCACTGAGTCACGTTCCTCTGCCGTACCCATTGTCTCCCGCCCCGCCACCCCAAATAGGTAAGCACCACAACAGGCGGGCCCATGGTGATGAAATAGTGCGGGTGTACGTGCGTGAGCGCAATTACGCCAGCGCCGAGGATGCTGGCGTACTTGAACAGACTGGGAATGAGGTTGTTCCATATGAGGCGTGAGTACGTAGTGTTGGCGACGTACGATGCGCGTGGAGGTCTAGTGTACACGCGGAAAAGGGAGAGAGATCTCCTGAAAGTGATCATGGGTGCTCTTACCAGTCTTAGCATGGTGCTTCTGGCTCTGGTTCCGGTTCTGGTTATTGTGGTGAAAATATTTGGCTTTCGAGTTTCGTCACGTGGACAAGAGCTCATCTGGCTCACACTATTCTTGTATGCCACCGAAAACTGGTCCCGCTCCTGCGCCTATTCTCCGCATCATCTTCATCATCACCACTGTCACCAAATGGCACGTGCAGAACCGGGCAGTGCCAAGTATATATCCAAGAAGATCAAAGCCGCGGGGCTTCAAAAACTCAAGTTCTATTGCCAGTTATGCCAGAAACAGTGTCGTGATGCCAACGGGTTCAAGAACCACCTATCCTCGCCCTCGCACCAACACAAGGTCACACAAGTGCAAGACCTGGGCAACGCTGCAGGGCTAATCGAGACATACTCGGTCCAGTTTCAGCGCGATTTCGTGTCTCTATTACGCGTGAACCACGGCACTAAGAATATCAACGCGAACAAGTTTTACCAGGAGTATATCTTGCATGATCGGAATCATATCCATATGAACTCGACAAAGTGGCGTACGCTTACATCGTTTGTGAAACATTTGGGCCAGAACGGGGTGGTAAAGGTGAAGAATGGGGGAGCCACCAGTGGTGGTGCTACTGCTTTCGATGACGAGTTTAACTTGGAGATCCTGCTTGTGGATCCAAAGGCGGTGCATGGAGACAACGAGAGGAGTAAGGACGACGATGCGGACTTTGCCGACAAGTTGCTCCAGAAGAGGATAAAACGGGGAAGGGGACAACTAAAGGAGGAAGAGAAACAAGGAGACGTGCCTGGTGATGAGCAGGTTCCGGCCCAGCTTTCAGGACCCATCCGCATCAGTCTACGGAAACTGAAACCGGTCAAAAAGATACACTCTGCATTCACAGAAAATGACTAATAGCAAGCAAGATAGTTCTAACCCTCCCTCCCTATACATCCACCCGCTCGTAGCACAACACATACACGTCCTGCGACGTCAACTCATCGTTGGGCGGGTATAAGCTGCCGTTCGCAAGGTTTGGCCGTACATTCTCGTCGTCAAAGAGACACCAGAACGGGTGCTTGAGATTATCCAAGTTGCGACTCTTTTCGTTCACGGTAGACTTGTTCACAAGTGCTGTATAGTGCCCGCTCTTCAAGTTGCCGAAATGGTTGATCAACCCCGTAAGCTTGTACACAATCTCGTGGTCGTTGTTGTTGAACTTGAGCGTCAAGGGGTACCTAATTGCCGTGTTCAACTTATCGGTGACGCTGTACATCGAGAACCGCGAGAGGTGGATAAACAATACGGGCGGGAGCTTGATGAAATTCAAGCTCTTGGTAGAGGTGGTGGTGTGCTTGGAGTTTGCAACCAGGCCTTGCGCCTCCTTCCCTGGTTTGCTCTTCTTCCCGAGCTTGAATATGCCCGACCGCTTGCTCACAAACACCGGGTGATTTTCCACCGTTGGCACCTCGCCGTGGCACTTGGGACAGTGCCAGGCGTTGTCCCCGCTCAACACCTCGTCCTGAATATAGTACCGCAAGCACTCGGCGAGGTTCACCTCACGCTTGTGGTTGTGCGGAATGGGCAACGACAAGATACTGAACGGTGAGTAGCTCACCGACTGGTACCCACACTTGTTGCACTTGAGCTTGTTCTGCAAATGGCCCTGGAAGAGATCGTTCACAGGCGACGTGCCCTCGTGCTCGAGCAACGACTTGCACCACTTCAAGTAGTTGGCCCGGTTTTCCACGTTGATGTTGATCCTCCACCGCCGCACATACTCCTCCACATCGCACTCCTCGCCGCGCTTCTTATCGGCCAACTCCTCGTGGAGCCGCTCGAGCAAAAACAACAAGAACTCCTGTGCATCCTGTTGCTCGTGCGGGATATTGAAATCGGGCTTCAACAACGAGGTCACGCGAATAAACTTGGTAGGCGAGATCGCCACGCTGCCATTCTGCTCAAACGTGCGCAACAACCCGGCCACCGCCTCCGAAAGCAACACCGAGTCCTTATGGTGCGAGTTGGGCCGCGCCAAGATCTGCAAGTATTTGGGGCTCTTGACATACCGTTGGTAGTTTGTGTGGTCAAAGATGTACTTGAACGGGTAAATGCCAAAGAGCAACTGGATGGTGGAGTTAATGTAGCAGGACGACCCAAAGTTGCGCATTCCGCACACGGCATATTCGCGCAACTTTCCGAGTTTCTGCATCCGCATCTGCTCCTGTTGCATCAATATATGCTGGGGGTGTTGCTGTTGCTGCTGTGGAAGTGGGTACTGCTGGTACTGGTACTGGTACTGCTGTAGATGTTGGTGTTGGTACTGTTGCTGACTAACACTGAACGTATGTGCATGTTGGGGGTACTGTTGGTGGGCAGGTGGAGACTGCATAAACGGCTGGTGGTTGTTCTGGTAGTACATCTGCGACGCTGGAACCGCGGGAACATGCTGCACCGGGGGCGGACCCGCTACGGGATGGTTGGCATACCCGTTGTGCCTGCTGCCGTGCCCGTTGACAACGGTGGTGCCATTCCGGCTGTGCCACCCGTCGCTATGTGCGTGGCCGTTGTTGTACTGAACATTCACGGTAGTAGATTGCGCCGGTACCGTGGTGGCGGCGTGGTGCAGGAGCCGCTTGTACCCCTTGGGGGCGGGCGCATCCTCGCGCGGCCGATCGTACTCGTTCTCGTTAGAGCTTGTAAAGTATAACTCCTCTGGGTCCTTGGGCAAGGGGATATTGTCGGTCTGCGGGTACGAATGGACATGCACGTCAGTTTTGGTGTGGGTATGTGGTGCTGGTGCTGTTGCCACTGGTGGTTGTGACACTGGTGGCGGCGGTGGCGCTGCAACTGGCGGGGTTTGGTACGGCATAGTCGATGGGCTTTGCGGCACTGGCAACACGCTTGGTTGTTTTGCTAAAGCCGCTGCATCTAACCCACTGGCCGAGTTCTTCATGTTGATCGATGGAAACCGCTTTTTAAAATCGCCAAAGCTCGACACGGAGGAGCCACGCGAGTGCGCCATCTTGGTAGGAGAGGAGAGCGTGGCTTGCCGTGTGTCCAACTCGTGTGGGGAACCATTCAGATGACCATTAACGGAAACATGAAGGCTGTGCGTGGGAAGGTAAATACCAGCCTCTGGTAACTCCTCCTCCTCCTCCTCCTCTTCCACTTCATCATCTGGCTCTCCTGCCTCATCCTGCTTTTCTTCATGGGACATGTCCTTCTCCTTCAAGTATACAATGTACTCGTGCAACCACGCGTACAACTCCTCAATGTTGAAGCTCAACAAGTTTTTCTCCACTAAGTACCGCTTGATGTACTCGCGCAACTGCGGCGACCGGAGCGAATAGCGCCCGTTGGCAAGCGGCTCATCGGTGTTGTAGAATGCAAAGATGTTGAGGTAGATGATAAAGTCCTGTTCGTTAGTCTCGATGAACGAGTCAAAGCCTTTAAAGTGCACCATGATGAAACTGTTGATAAAGTAGTTGAAGATCAAGTACCCCTTGGTGTACGTCTTGATCCCTGCGAGGTGGTCCGGCCCTAGTAGCTGCGAGTTCGCCTGCTCGTAGAGGAGCTCGCAGTAGTCAATCAAGTCAAACAACGATTTCTGCTGGAGCTCGGGGTCGAGTTGCAAGTTGCGGAACTCGTAGTTGATGAGCTTGGTGTAGTAATACTTGAAGTCCTCGTGCAGTAGCTGCGGCTCAGCGCCCCGCTGAGAGTGCTTCATGGAGGAAGTCATGTGTGCAAGCTGATGTTGGTTTTGGTGCGGAGGCTGGTGTGGCGGTGGCGATAATGAGGGTGGGCGTGGCGATAATGACGTTGGTGGTGACCACGGTGCTGATGCTGGAGGAGATGATGCTGGTGGGGGCGGTGACGGTGCTGACGAAGGTGGAAGTGGTGGCGGTGACGATGGGGGGGGCGGTGGTGGCGGAGGCGGTTGTTTCTTATAGTTGTATGTAACCGTTGGTCCTGACATGTATCTAAAAAAGTAGAACCTCACTTGGGAATCAGCTGAAAGACGTGATCATGGATCAGTGGAATTGGCGGTCCGCAGCTACCACTGTTGTGGTATGGAAAAAAGGTGTGGCGTGTGGGTGTACTGGACAGAGTGCCTCTGTGTAGATATGTGGATAATGTATATGTATATGTGTCTCCTTTGTTGAAGAGGACAGCCGGTTGTTGTTCAGCTTCGACTTTGTGACTGTGTGTGTTCTAATGTGGAGGGCCCAGCCAATCCCGATTCTGGTGCTGCGGTCAGGGATGTTGATCTCTCTAGCATTTCTTCTTTTTTCTCCGATTCATGGCAAAGTGCAGAGTGTGTAGCAACGAAGCGGAGAAAAAGAAGGAGAGAGAGCGCGCGAAGAGGTGTGGTGGTCACGTGTGTCATAATACCGCTGACATCACTTTGGCAATTCCTTCTCCTTGGCGGCTCTCCGTCATGCTGCCCACAGCAGTGTCTTGAGTTACTAAATCATGGCTACACTGCATTCCAGTTGCGTGCTAGCTCTTTGCACACCGGGGCTTCATGCTAAAGTCCGCTACCAACGGCCGGTGGTCGCTCATGTACACGCCGTTGAACTTGGAGTGCAACATCCCAAACTTCTCCAACCGCAAGTCGATCTTAGCACCTGCCGACCGGGGATCCACGACTTCGCCGCTAGTGTCTGCAGTACCGCCTCTATCACCTGCATCTGCACCGCCACACACAGGCTCCTCGTCCACCTTCCGCGTATACTTTGGAGCAAACACGTAGTCGATGTTCTGGCCCCCGTCGCGCAACACCTCACCCTCGAACCCAGTCACTGTGGACTTGAAGTGCCCGTACCGGTTGAACGGGGTCGTGAGCTTGACGGTGTCCTGCATCTCTCGCTTCAAGAGTTTGTATGCGTCCTCCTTGGGCTCGGTGTTCAAGTCCCCACACAAGAACGCAGGCCACCCATTCAACTCGGCCATGCGGTGGAGGATCAAGTTCGCCGACCCCACCTTGCTCAACTCGCCCATATGGTCAAAATGTGTGTTGAACACGTTGACGTAGTTTCTCGTCTTCTTGTGCTTGAGCGTCACATAAGACACGATGCGGAGGTACATTGCATCCCATCCCTCAAACGACGTACGCGGATCGTTCTCGTTCAACCACATTGTGTCCTTATACACCGCCTCCCACTCCGCCTTGCGGTACACAATTGGCACAAACTCGCCCAAGTCCTTGCCATCGAGGCGCCCCGCACCATAGTAGGTCCAGTCGCTGCTGTACCGGTTCAACTCCCTAACAATGTCCTGTACCTGGTGCTTGTATGCTTCTTGGAGGGTGATGATAGTGTTACCCACCGTGTGGAACTTGATCGACGCTGCCACCGCCGTGCCCCGCTCGGTCCAGTCCTGCTCCCCCGTCACCATCATATGGTTGCCGCCATTCTTAATGTTGTGCGAGTATATGCGGAACTTCAACGGCTGCACCGCGCCAAAGTCGCCAGGCACCTCGGGTAACGGAGGCTCTTCCTTGGTCGTGGGAGATAGGTGCAACTGCTTGGCACTAGGGACGCCGGCGCGGTTTCCGGAACCCTCCTGGCTCTTGCTCGCCGTCTTTTTGAGCGACTCTTTCTCGGCAGACGAGAGCTTATTGATCTCGCCCAAGAACTTCTTGGGGTTCTTGGGGTCTTCCGGCTCGTCCTTGGGTGTCTCGTCAATATCAAAGAGCTCAAAGTCGTCCTTGTGTTCGTACTCCTTGGTGCTGTCGTATTTCTCCAGTACTTGCCACTCCTTTTCAATCAGGTCTTCTTCGGCCTCTGATGCCTTGCCTTTTGCTTTGGGCGTGCCCTTGGTGCTGCCCTTGGTGCTGCCCTTGGTGCTGCCCTTGGTGCTGCCCTTGGTGCTGCCCTTGGTGCTGCCCTTGCCTGTACCCTTGCTCTCCGGCACTTTTGCCAGCTTTGGTTTCTTTTGCGCCTCTTCCACCTGCTTGTACGCCAACTGCTGTAGCTTTTGCTTTTCTTGTTGCTCCTGTTTCTGCTGCCTCAACTTGGACGCGCCGTCGCCCGCCTTTTCAATCAGAGCCCGCGAGCGCTCGTAACCATTATCGTCATCATCGTTGTAGCTGTTCACATATGTGCTCAAATGGACCGCTGCTGGCCTGTTCAGGAGTAAGAACAAGCATAGCAACACCGCGACAGCAGCTACTACGAGCAAGCGGGTATATCTAGCCCGTGACATCGTTGTTGGTTCGTGGTAGATGCCTGGCTCTTTTTTCCCCCTGGATTCAAGGAGCGCGAATATTCTCATTTCCTCATGCGTGGACATGGCAATATGGTGGGGGGAGAAAACCGTGCCGACATTACTGTAATTCTCTTACCGTTCCAAATAGGTACCGCTGTTGCTCTTACAAGTAGGTTTCTCGTTCATTTGAGACATTGTAGTTTCTTGCTATTGTCCATGGTATCTTCCTGTGCCTTCGTTTGCTACATTTTTGGCTTGTATCTACAGGAAAAGCAAAGAACCAAAAAGAAAACAAACAATCCGGTTTCTTCGCGTGTATCTCACCTGGATCAAGGAAAAGGGCAGGAATATGAACGTATGCATCCCTTCGACACTTCTAAATGATCGTTTTATCCTTCCAGTGCTCCTATCCGAATACGTGTCTTTGTACTACAACTGGCTGAGTTTGAAGGTGGCGACATGTCTATGCACATTGTGGTTGTATAGTGTAGTGGTTATCACTTTCGGTTTTGATCCGAACAACCCCGGTTCGAATCCGGGTACGACCTCTTTTTTTCCTTGACGAAATAAATAGAAAGCAGAATCGGCGTTGAAGTGCCAACATGGGTTTGCAGGATATGAAACATTGATTAGCAATATCAAACTATAACACCAGGCAGTTAAACAAGGAGCAAGAAGAAGGCAACAGCACATACAGAGGGAACAATCAACATGCCCGAACCAGCGGGGACAACGGTTGGACTCTGTTTAGGGATGGTGGGACTGGCGGCTAGTGGTGGTGGAAAGAAAAGAAATAGAGACCAAAGCACCATCAAACAGATATTGCCTTCTCTATATAAGAAATGCAGAGGCATTGACAGCGTCCTCTTTCTCCTCCATGCTCCTCTCTCTTCTCAAAATTGCATGACAAACGTGGCTAAACTATATTCACAAGCTGGTCCCAGACAATGGGTTGGCTTGCAAGGGGTTGGGGGCACACTTCCACTCCTGGACCTGTACCTGCATTCCTGAGCGGGAGGGTACGCCTTTCACCAGCCACATGACGATCACGGAGATCGTAGTCGTCGGACAGACCACAACGCAGGCAAGAAAAGAACTAGACCAGATTGTCCATTGTCCTTTTCACGCTGGGACTAAAATCTGTACACACCATAGTGTCATGCATCTTGCTTCTGGTGTGAGAGCCTCCCCATCCCCCACCTCCCCAGAGGAGCTTACAGGATGAAGCGCCAGACTCCCACGGCGG